>VDFB02353952.1:0-59984 GCA_007258455.2 Sequoia sempervirens
TTAGTTCCTCACAAACCAATAGTAAGTTATCCTTTTAATATCAACTCCTGGCACCAAAAATCTATCAACACGTAACTTTGTTTCTCTAAGCCCCAAAAGGGTCAAATTCCATACACAAAAGATGTCTTTTGATTTGCTCCTGTTAGTTTTTTTTTTTTTTTTTCCTTCTCGTATTGACATCCTTTCTTTCTGGCACATTACCAATGAAACCATAAGCAACAATCACATATCGCATAAATTATCTAGTTGGATATCCTAATATTTTATTGCATATAATTTCAATTTATATTCCACATTACCAATGAAACCATAAGCAACAATCACATATCGCATAAATTATCTAGTTGGATATCCTAATATTTTACTGCATATAATTTCAATTTATATTCCACACTTCATGAGTGTTTAACACCTTCATGGCAGAGACAATGAAATAAATGTCAAAATGAAATACAAGAATATTGTCACCCAATTACATTATTTATTTCCTACAATGCCACTTACCATGTATTTATGGAAACAGATAACAAATTAGGTTGGGTATTAATCACAGGAAAAGCGGGGTCTTACATCCCCCTCCCCTTATCTTAGACTTCCTCAAGGAAGTCGTTAAGGTCTCAAACATATTCTCCACATAGCAACATACATTAATCTATCAAACATACTAATTACTTTGCTTTGTTGATGAAAGAACCAAAACATGCAACCATAAGCATGCTTTAGAGACAACCTCTTCCATGAACTAAACATTCAAATACTTAAAACAAAATTTCTCACAATAGAACCTCTATCTGATACACACGTAATTCAACATATGCTAGCAACCATCTATGTAGCTCTTAATCCATTAACAATGTAACCAACTTCAATTAAATTACTCAAAAATATATCTAAATGAATTAACAACCTTTGTTACACCTCAAAATTTCTTTGCACCATAAACATCACTCGTGATGTTAGAAAAATTACTTTTGTGTCAATGGCCAATCATGTCTCAGAATTGTTAGCTTCACATTTTATCCAACTATGCCCTTAAGAGGACATCTTACCTTATAATTTTGACACTCATACCATGTTTTAAGGAATATTAATTGCATCATTTGTTACTATCTTTCTCACATAGTTCACAGGTATGTCATATCACTTTTTTTTGCAATTTCACATGTACACACAACAATAACAAGGATGCTCTTCCCAATTGGGTGTGCCTGTCCTCATACAAAGGATGCCCTTCCCAATTGGGTGAGAATCTCCCCATACAACCACATAATTTACAACACAAGGCTCACACAATAGGGTTTATAAGGATGGATATTCTTGGATACCATAACTATTAGGAAAGTTGGTCTTGAGGCCCTTCTCTAAGGACTCCTCCAGAAAGAAAGGAACAATCATAGAATGAGGGGAAGAATGGATTAATGACCGTCCCATACCGGTCCCATTTACAACCCCTTTCAAAATAATTCCCCAGCGCATCTACTCCCCATACGACCTGCCAGGGAACCCCTTGGGATATGGCAGTTTACAAATTTCACATTACACCACACATGCCAACAATTTACAAGCAAGGAGAAAGCCTCAAACTGAGTAACATAAGATCATAAACTGAAGTTTCAATAAAAATCCCAAAGAAGAAACTATAAATTCAAAAGAGAAACAAAATAAAGATCAATTGTAGCTACATTGCAAAATTCCAATCTTAATTCAAAAATGAAATTAAAAAAAAGTCCTTGAGGCAATTCAGACTATAAAAACCTTCAAATGGCTAAATAGCCTAATAAAATAACTGTAAAATTCCACATTGTTGGTGCATAACAAAACATCAATCAAGAATTACAAATGAATCGTATTTCAACAATAAAATTTGCACATTATAAGCACCATGTGACTTGATAAGCCACCTAAGGGGAGGAGGGGAATGGTGGTTCTCTAACCACATAAGTATAATAGCATGCTACAACTGGTGGTCCCTGACCACATAAATATGAATAGTTGGTGGTCCCTAAACACATAAGTCGACATAATTGGTGGTCCCTGACCACATGCATATGAATATAATTGGTGGCCCCTGACCACATAATATGAATCACCGGTGGTCCCTGACCACATAATATGAATAGATCTTGGTCCATGTAATTCCATCCTTTAACCACGTGTTATAAACATCAAGGAATAAGTTTGCACTATGAACCAACAAGTGTGGCTCTCATATGTGGGGGAGTAGGCCACAGTCAACATCCATGGGAGAATTACAATGACTCGACATAGATCCTTTACCAGGATTAGGGACAATGCCCTGAGCTTGTAATTTCCTGATGGGTGAACATGTACCTCTCAACCCCTATTTACACTAGTTGGCATCTCACTCCCATAAGGGGGGAACCATAACTAGGGGTACATAGTTAACTTACAAATAAGACTAACACAAATGGATACATCACATTTCATTTAATTTAGACACACTTACACACTTTACATGCTTACATAAACTCACAACTAGCTAGCTTACATAAAATCCATCACAAAGGGTACATATAGGGGATTGTACTAGACATCCACTACCCTTATCCCAAGTTGGATACCCTATATCTCATACTTGGGCACAACACATTTACTGGTCTCATTTCACATGACATATCACAATACACTTTATAAAATTTACCACATTAAATAACAAAATTAATACACTTAAATGCATTCTATTTTCTTTAAATGATATTCAATTTGATTCTTAATTTTGGAAGTATCTACTCACTTTGCATAAGTACAAGAAATCACTAGATGGTGTGCAACAATAGCTTAGGTATATTACTTCATTTTCTTGGAGTTTAACAATACATGATACACCACACTTCCCATCTTACTAAGTTAGTGTTTGACATCATGATCAAGATTGGTTTTCTATATGTTTTTTGTACCATTCTTCGTCTTTTATTCAACTATGTTTGTTATGTTCACTAACATATCAATATGGGTAATTCCACTATAATTTGCACAACATGCTAGAGAAGGTTTCTTACTTCATAAGGAAGATAGTCAACTATTTTTGTTTGAAGCATTGAGAAGGGAAGGTACACTCAATTCACAAAGCACATGATAAATTATGAAATAGTAATTCTCACAACTCATTAATATCCTTTTACAAATCTTGCATTTTGTTATCTATGGTTGAACCATTTATTCACATGTTCTAATCATCATTTTTATAATCACGGTTCCATCTAACCTCATAAAGATGCGCAATGAGTAGAGTTCTAGAAAGTTTTATCTACCTTTTAAGTTTTCTTCTTTACTTTTCAGTGTATATGTTTTTCCTTAAAAGACTACGTACAATTATTGGTATAGAACTCACAACATTAGTTTAAGGTTTTACAAGTCTACTTTAGTGTCTCTTATCTATATAGTTTTAACTTTCCAATCACTTAATACATTTTGAATCACACATCATTCATTATTCAATTATCAATTTGTACAATTGATTATTCAATTCTTATGACATGAACACAACCATCCAGGGTTAACACGTAATTGAGTGCGTTATTACTTCCTATTTGACATGCATCTTTTCTGATTTTTGCACTAACAAACTTTTCTTTAGTTCTTAGCTCATTTATAAGGGAAGTAGTAATAGCATGTGTTCTAGATAACATTTTAACTTCAAATTCACATTTTGATATGGTCTATTAGATTCACAACGTCTCCATTTTCTTGAAAAAAAATAAATTGTTTGAATAACTTAAATTTTAACTATTAAATTAGAGGTAAAAATATATTTTTGACCACTTTTCAACATTGGATTTACTATACATTGCAAGGTTTTGATCCTTAGTTGATTCCATTATTCACAAAATTTCTCCTACCAACCATAAGGTGAATCGTATGTTGCTTCAAAAGGTTAACCCATATACACTTATATGTAAATCAAAATATTTAGGTAATAGGTTAAGGCCTATAAATAACATGATCTAAGGCATGCAAATACTAGTTCCTGAGTGTATTAATACCAATCTATAAATAAGTCCTTATTTTTTGTCGAACAACCTTCATCCTAAAGGTTTAGTTTTAATTTTTTTTGTCAAGAGTTTAAATCTATCTATATGGGTGCTCAATTTCCTCATAATACATAGTTCAAGGGTTTTCTATTATTTCATTCTTGTTGTCAATTTTATTTAATCAATTTAGGAGTTTAGAGATCTAATCTTCTATAACCACAACCTTTAATATATTAATCCCCTTTAGCAGTTTGTGTAGTTCCTTCCTTTTATCTAGTATAGTTTTCATCTTTTATTTGCACTAAGGTTTCTATAAGAAAATATGTTGCTCCAAAAACAACCATAACTTCAAGAAGTGGCATTACTATTGTATTTTATAATTATAGACTTAGGAAGCCAACAAAATAATGTTTCTTTAATAATGCACATGATCATGTCCTATAACACTATTTATGCACTTTATACAATACTACGTTTCAAACTCAAATATACCTTTTTAAGGTTTAAGAAAATTTAATGCAAAAAAATAAAAATAAAAAATAGATTAATGCCATAACCTTTGTTAACCAGACTAATATGTGACTCAAGTCATTCGTCTTATTTGATTAAATCAAGGGACCATGTTTAGATTCAGTTTCTTCTAAAATTTGAATGTCATTAATTACCTATCTATTTGACCCAACTATAATAGTCAATTCCAGACTAGTGGGTACATTGCAAGCTAATTTAGGTTGGATAGATACAACTATGATTTTAAAAATAAAAAATAAAAAAATAAAAAATATTTTTTTCATTTTCTATACAATGTAGTTCCTTTAGAATTTTCCTTTCAAATCACTTTATTCTATCAAACATGAAGTGGGTTGCACATTTATCTATGCACACCCGGTACTTGATGCCCAACTTATTCCCAAAGTTCCCTAGAGTTGCAACCTAGGGCTCTGATACCAAGTGTCATGCCCATACATTTTGCTAGAAAAACCCTATAATTTTTTTTATTTTTTTAAATATTTACTGTAATAATACTATTATTGGTTATACGTCCAAGCAAAAGTATTGTTATCATTCAATCCTTGATTACACAATAACTTAATTATTTTACCAACGAAACACTAATACTAATATGAATTCTCTCTCTCTCTCTCTATATATATATACATATATACCACTCTCTTATTAACAATAATGACATTATCATTCTTCTTAATGATACTATTATCAACTACCTGCCACCAACTAGTTGTTGAAAGTATATATATTTTTTTTAATAGAATCATTAAACAATGGTTACAAATTAAGAATGTTATTTTAATTTATTTTATTGATGGTTCATAAAAAAATAATACATACAAGAACATGATTCACCCCAAATAACACTTTTAATAATTAATCTCAATTAAGGTCACTAAAAATTCCTTCACCTAACTTGAAAATAATAATATCCTTCGCTGATCACAATTAATATTAATAATATAAATTATCATTTAGTTATTTATCTTCAAATTAATCATTTTATTTTTTGTCATATAATAACTAACTGAAATAATATTTATTTTTAATTAGAATTAAATGTGAATATCAATAGTTTAACACAAGCTTCTACAAACCATTTTTATCACTACTTGATGTACATTTTGTTATTCCTTTGTTTTTTTTTAAATTAGATTTATTTGGAGAAGTTACTCAAAGGTCAATAACAAAAATAGTCATATAGTTATTATAACTATCCACAATATTACCAAGATAAAAATAATATTACAAGCGGACACAACATTAACATACCCATATTAATACTAACAATGACATTAAGATTTACCATGGATTTCTCTTACTTTCTTTTTTTACTGCAAAATCTTTTTACTCTAATATAATATATATATTGATTTTTATTTTTTGACATAATAATCTTGGCAGCCATATATTAATGTGATTTTTCCTTCTCTTTCTTTTTATTGAAATTATAACATAATCCACAAAATAATAGCATAATCTCCATATAATTATATTAATTTCCAACTATTCGCAAAGTGGCTGTTATTTATCTTGACCATAATATTAATATCAAATCATTGATTAAACATTATTAATATAATATATATATATTCCTCTTAATCAAATTATGGTGTTATTATTTAATTTTTATTTTATTGTTAATAAAATAGACAACTCTACCCTCATTGAATTTTAAATTATTCATTCTGAGGTTGCATGATATTTGAACAACTAAGATATTCTCTTCTATTATTCCAACTACCCAAAAGTAATCTTAAATCTAATAGTAAAATTATTCAGAAAAGTTTAACTTAGAATAAAGCCAAAAGTTTATAATTTCATTTATTACTTAAACGATAGATTTTACCCAGCAATTATAGCTGTTTGGAAAGGAAAATTTTGACTTTAGAATCAAGCCCTAATTTCAATTCTCCCAAAAGATGTGCAATAAATATAGAGAGAATGTCTCTAACGAAAAAAATAAAATCCAGGGCTGAACTTAAGCATCACGCAGTGCAAAAAGCATAGTGCTTTCAAAAATCATATTTGTGGGTTTATATTGGCATTATGGTATCTCTAATAAGATGTAAAAATTATTTTTATCGATATTAATATCAGTATGACTGTGACCGCTAACCTGAAAAGGCTAAGACTCATCTCAGGTGGAAGGAAATAGTAAAGAGAATGCAAATGCCGTTGCTAACTCTGAGATTATAGATAACACAGGATTAGAATTTTAAAAGGAGATTATCCCGGTGGCATCTATTACCACATCGAGCCTTGCCATAACTACAGTTGATCAATCCTCACCCATGACTAATTACTGAATATTGCTAATCATACGGATCAACACAAGTTATCTCAGGAATAAGGGTCGGCGATCATTCTAACTACGCAATCAGAAATAGGTAAAGCAAAATAGCACATAAACTCTTAAATACTCATTTAATTCACTACGATTTCCCAACTTTCCAAGATAAACCTACATATTAGAAATCTCATCTGCCATTCCAAAATTGATTGAATTTGGTGTTCTGGTAACTAGACTTGTCGTAATGGCTGGAGGATTTTGTGGTTGCGTGTACAATCATTACATTGTTTGCTGAGTTGAAAGAAATAAAGATTGATGTGAAAGTATTCAGCTACACCAATACAGGTCAAGGCATTTATTTCTATTAGACTCTATCTTACTATCAAATAAATATTTCTTTGGTTGACATGACATTGAAAGGAGGACGAACTCTGCAAATAGCCATCTATTGATAACTTTCTAGCAGAGGGCGGTGGACTTGAAGTCCCTACACATTATCTGCTATTAACAGCTACGAGAAGATCATGCTTCCACTAGATGTTTGGTTCCCCAGGTAATCAATGTGTATCTAATACTTCCAGGCTACTCTTCAATTACTTTGTACTTTATTATTTTCTTTTTAAACTCCTCGCGTCATACAATTCAGCGACAAGACTTACAGAGTCCATATCTCTGATATTGCAAGGAACAAGGACTACCAGATATCAATCATGACATTTTACTTTTAAGAAGAAAGTGTCGACTACCTAAGATATTTCGTATAGCTTTAATTGCATTGGATAAGCCACTGCAACATGAAGCTGGCGAGGCAGTGCCAATGATGGTCTTGATGGAATTTTTACTCGTGGCTTCTTTTTACATATTGATATGATCATAACACTTTCTGGAGCTCAGTGGGGTGCCTATGATGCTATCAAAGTGTTTGAGGACCTGCCTACCACTAGTGGAGTTACACCACAATCGGATGCTTCCATGCTCAAGGAATTGAGCAAATTGGCAAATTTTGGGGAGGTGTTTTCATTACATAAATCCATAGGATTAGGTTGAGTTAAGAATACGAAGGTCTAAATGAAAGAATTCTAGAGTGTCCATTCTTCAGATGAAGGCAGTTCTGAAGTGCCCCAGTTGGAAATATCAGTTTAGACTTTTCATTGTAGGATAAAGAGTTTTCTCGAAATCTCCTTGGCGGTGTAGCGATGCAGCCGGATTTCATGAACTGAGACTCTAATCTGGTTCAACTACCAATGAGGGCTTCATGAATGAGAGGAGAGAATATTTATTTTCTTGTTTTGTTTACCTTGCACAGATTATATGAATTTGTGTTGATGTGTGCAGGTTCGGAGATTATTTACTTAATCCCTTTAAAGGTTGCCAACCCTATGATACCTGGCAGCCCTTCACAGGGGTGAGTCCCCCTTCGGGAAGAAGGCTCGCAGCCTCTTTGAGATAAGGCAATGGCCACGCAGTGAGCCACCCCTCTGTCCTACTCCTGCCATTTATTAGCCCTTTATTATTATTATTATTTTTTTATTATTTATTATTATTTTTTTTAAATATATGTATGTATTATTTCTCAGAAATTCGTTTCATATTCACAGTATGCTTTTCTTAATCATAGATTTAAATTTCACTAAAAACTTTATTAACTGGGTTATCTATTGATTTATGTTAATACCATTTCATGCATATAAGGTTAGCTTATCTCGTTTCAACACATGTTCCATATTTCACATACTAGTTCCATAGTTATAGGTTCCATTACATTTCATTTTCTATATTTAGAAGACAATCAAAATAACTTATTTACACTATAGTCTGTTCTTTTACACAAATAATGTCCTCTATTCATAAGAGCATGCATTGATATTAACATTTATATAGTCATTAACCTAAAATGTCTCTGCTTGAAAAGAAATACCAAATCTTAACTAGTTAACATTACACCCATTGAAACTTTTGTTGCATAAAGCAGTAAGTTAACTAAAATGAGTAAATTCTTCTCAAATGTTCCAAAGATACATGCATACATGCAGCACTTCCCATGATATTAGAAATAACATAAATGGGAACCCATTTTATTATTGTAGGCTTATTTCTTTTAGTCATTAGGAGAAAATTACAACATTTCCTTGTTCAACCATCTAATGTTACCAATAAATTTTAGAAACAATATATTGCATGACAAAACAAGGGCTTTTTGTTTCCATTTTTTAATTTCCCAATAGGATACCATCTTTCAATATTGCAAACATCATTTGGAGATGCAATGGGAGAAAACACACAAAAGGATGAGGCTTGCTCTCCACCCTACCATAATGGTGTCATGGAGCCTCGTGGGCTCTAGCCATACCCCCGAGCAAGAAGATAACTACCAAATGGTATTGGTATAGAATCTACACCATGTAACTTATCCATAATTTTCTATCTACTCATTTCACCCAACTTACTCTCAATCCCCATACTCACAAATTTGGACTCATTTTTTTAAACAATAATAATTTAGCACAACAAAACCTCTAAATATATTAACTTGATAACAAGAAAGAAAAGAAGGACTTATCTCTTCAACCATGCTCCTTGAACTCCATCATATGTGAGAGCTCCTTCATGCTCTCTATCTTTCATTATCTTTCATCCTCCTCTCCATAATCACAAGGGTTCTCCGAAAGGAGAAGTGGGTGACACCCCACTCATTCTTCTTCTTCAAAATATATAGAAGTTTCAACTTGCAACTCTTGGATGGTGATGTGTGGAGTGTCATTTCCTCCATAAATGAGGGTCTTTTCCTTATTAAAGAAGATACATGCATTTGGACAATGCCTCAATCTTTCCACCCCATCCTCTTCTCAAATTTCGTCACTCTTCATTATGAGGACATTTCAGGGGTCAAATCATGTACTTGGGGCACTATTGTATGCCTACTTGACCCCTACCACTATGGTATAGACCCTAGGGGGTTTATTTTTGCATCCCAACCAAAGAAATTAACCAACAACCCTCTATAAAGCCCTATTTAAGGATGCATTCGAATTTCAATTTTAGATGGGGGTTCCTAAACCCTAACCCCACTTAAACCCACATGACTCATCATTAGTTCCCTCACAAACCAATAGTAAGTTATCCTTTTAATATCAACCCTTACACCAAAATCTATCAACATGGTAACTTTGTTTCTTTCTAAGCCCCAAAAGGGGTCAAATTCATACACAAAAGATGTATTTTGATTTGCTCCTTGTTGGTTTTTTTTTTTTTTTTCCTTCTCGTATTGACATCCTTTCTTTCTGGCACATTACCAATGAAACCATAAGCAACAATCACATATCGCATAAATTATCTAGTTGGATATCCTAATATTTTACTGCATATAATTTCAATTTGTATTCCACATTACCAATGAAACCATAAGCAACAATCACATATCGCATAAATTATCTAGTTGGATATCCTAATATTTTACTGCATATAATTTCAATTTATATTCCACACTTCATGAGTGTTTAACACCTTCATGGCAGAGACAATGAAATAAATGTCAAAATGAAATACAAGAATATTGTCACCCAATTACATTATTTATTTCCTACAATGCCACTTACCATGTATTTATGGAAACATATAACAAATTAGGTTGGGTATTAATCACAGGCAAAGCGGGGTCTTACAATCTTAACAAGATTATCTCATTTACCACTTTCTTGGGGGCTCACCTAGTGGACGACCTGAGGTTCCATTAGCCTATGTGAGTGTATGTGTTGTTTGCATAGTGGACATCTAGTTCTTCTTGTAAATGTGTTGGAAAAATAGCCTAGACGTGTTCCACATCATGTTTGATAGTCGAGGCTTGATCTTTAATTTTGGAAAAATAGCCTAGATGTGTTCCACATCACTTTAGATAGTTGAATCTTGATCTGCCTCCCCTTCTTCTAGGATTTTATGTTGTATGATTGAGTATCTTTGTCATTGATGCATACATAAGTGTCTTGAATGTCTACTTTAGTTTTATTTTGACGTGGGGTCATCCTCTCACTAAAGTGGGGGCTAAATGTAGTGTAGGAAAAGGTATCCATTTTTCACACTTAATTTGGGAATTAATAAATTAATAAAAAGGAATAAATTATGCCTTAATTTAGTGTTGTAATATGTATTTTACATATTCACATTAATTTTAGGGCCTTATTAATTAAAGGGTATGTGCAGGATCATCATGAAAAAAATAGGCCCTTAAGTGGCAAAAAATTCAAAAAAAATAGAGTTAGGCAACTTGACATAAAAAATTGAATAAGTTATCTATACTATTTAAAAAATATGTAAGAATAGAATTTGTAGCAAATTGAATGTAGTTTCTACACTACTAGGTTTTTTTATTTCAAAAAAAAATCTATTTGGTGAAAATTTTAAATTTCAATCCAGTAGTACTTAAATTTCAGGGAAAAAATAAGTAGGTGTTTGTCTAACCACCCTAACCACAATAAAATGATAATATTTTTTTATAATATTTTATATATAAGTAGAGGACTCATGTCTCAATGTGATTCATATTTTTTTGTAATTTTTTTCGATGTAAATAATTCATTATGATTTTTTTATTTAAACTTTTAGAAAATATAAAAACTCGTATGTCTAACCACCTTAACTTGTTTAAAACTTCATGAAATTCAATTTTTCTTTTTGTAATCCTATAGTATGTGAAGCATAGAATGTGATGCATGTTTTGGATTCAAAAAATGTGATACTGTTTGAAAGCTATAGATGCTTTCCAATCAGCCTATCAATTAGGACTTTAGTCGTAATTCAAATAGAAAATGAATAATAATTACTTATTAAATTCAAACTAAAGCATAATTTATATTAGTGGAAAGCTAAAAATCTCATTTAAAAACCATTTTTGTTTCATCAATTTTTGGTAAAAAAAATGTTGTCAGCCACATACCCATCATATTGCCACTTTTTCGCCCATGATGATCCTGCACATACCCTAAAATTGATTTAAGTATGCCTTATTTATGGTTTTGTAAGGTGTAACTTTACACTTTCACACTTATCTAGGGATTTCTTAATTAAATGAAGTTAATTTTTCTTAATTATCTCCTTTAATTCAAATCCAAGCCTAATTAATTACAATTTCCGAAGAGGAAAACTTGACATTCATTGATTCCATAACATAAAATTTATCATTGAGCAATGTTTGTCCTAGGTAAGTGACCTAGGACCCATTCACCCATGGGTGAATGGATCCTCATTTAGACCTAGGACCCTAATTTAAATGATGTTTTTGCAGTATTTCAACAATTTCAAATGTATATTCACATGTCGGCTTGTGTTATTTGAATTTCAGGAGTTAATGTTAGCATACCTATAAATAAGAGGTCGTTTCACTATGTTTCATTTGAGACTCTCAAGCAAGCTGGCAAGTTTGAAGAAATCATTCCTATAGCACATTTATGATTTCAAGAGCATATCAAGAGCATTTCAAGGCATTCAAGGACATATTTAGTGAGTAATTATTGTGAAGCATTCAAGTTCCTATTATCATGTCAAAGTCTTCTTGCATCATGCATGTTATTTGAGCAAATATGTTGATGTAGTGTTCAAGATCCATTCAAGCATTCAAAGGAATTGTTTCAAATGAAGTTTCAAGATCTAGATCCACGTCCATTGAAGTCATTTCATGCAAGTTGCAGATCCACATTCCAAGGTTCATACAAAGGTTTGGTGAGTTGTGACATTGCATTTGTTAATTCATCATTCCTTCTTATTTCATTGCTTCATTACAAGGTTTAATTACCAAAATAGGGTTTGACTAAGGAAAACCCCTATTCACCACCAACAATAAAAAATTCTCTCTTGATTTGTGGGTATGTGCAAGATCATCATAGAAAAAGCAAGCCCTTATGTGGCAACATAATCAAAAAAATAAGAGTTAGGCAACTTGACATAAAAATTTGAATAAGTTATCTATATTATTTCGAAAGTATGTAAGAATATAATCTATAGAAAATTGAATTTAGTTTCTAAACTACTAGGTTTATTTAAAAAAAAATTTAAATCTATTTGGTGAAATTTTGAAATTTTAATTAAGTAGTACTTAAATTTCAGGGAAAAAATAAGAAGTAGGTGTTTGTCTGACCACCTTAACCACAATAAAATGATAATAATTTTTTATAATATTTTAGAAATAAGTAGAGGACTCATGTTTAGATGTGATGCATATTTTTTTGTAATTTGTTTCCATGTAAATAATAAATTATGAATTTTTTATTACAAATTTAAAAAATATAAAAGCTCGTATGTCTGACCACCTTAACTTGGTCAAAAATTCATGAAATTCAATTTTTCTTTTTGTAATCCTATAGTATACGAAGCATAGAATCTGACGCATGTTTCAGATTCAAAAAATGTGATACCGTTTGAAAGGTATACATGTTTTTCAATCAGCCTATCAATCAGAAATTTATTCGTAATTCAAATGGAAAATGAATAATAATTATTTATTAAATTCAAAGTAAAGCATAATTTATATTGGTGGAAAGCTGAGAATCTCCTTTAAAAACCCTTTTCATTTCATCAATTTTGGGTAAGAAAAAGTTGTCAGCCACATACCCTACAAATGCCCATCATATTGCCACTTTTTGGCCCATCATGATCCTACACATACCCTTGTGTTTGTAGATTTTAGGTGGAAGATATCTTGAAGAGAAAAATTGCAAAGTTGTCAAAGTTGCATTTTTTGTCATCATTCTTGCAATTTCATGAAAACTCACCTACAAGATTTATTTTCAGTTGTCCAACAGTCAAAATTGGGGATCTTGGAGTGCAGACACAGAGAAAGAGAACCTAGAAACCATTTTTATATAGCCCTAGCAAGGACCCATTTGTCGTAGGGTGAATGAGTACTTAGTTAGCTTTGAAAAAAAAAGTTTTGGTGACTGGTACACATCACTTTCTCTTTCTCACATCTGCATGTTGACTTTTGGTTCCATCATAATTGAGCTTAATCTATTAGATGCACTTTATAGCTTGCATTTTGGAGTTAGTTTTTTATTTTTAATCTTTCTCCCCAAAGTGTTGTTTAATTACAACCCCCTTCCTTGCATAAAAGAGAAATTTGCAAATTCACAGTTTGACTTGAATCACCTTTTGGTCAAGACAATCCTTTCATTGTGTGGATCTCATTTCCTAAATGAAATTAGAGAAATAGGTCCATCATACCCCCTTTGGTATGAATCCTCATTTGTATTTTTTTTCCTTTTGGGGATGATGCAAGGAATCAAGACATTTATGTCTCTTCCATGTTTTGATTATATGAGAAAAGAATGTTTTGAAGGGACCTGAAACCCTTTATAACTTAAGATTAAAAATGTTGCTCAAAAGATACTATAGTAAGACACCAAGAATAGACCGAAACCCAAAACATCAAAAGAAATAGTGTTGCTCGAGAGATAAAACAGTAAACTAATAACAACACCCAACAACAAAAAAATGTAAAAAAAATAGGAAAGAAACTTTGTCCCAACAAGAAAGAAACAACGGTCAAAAAAGAGAGCAGAACACTATTTCATACTGCTTAAGGTGTTGGCCACCTCAAGCTCTTGGCTCCTATGCAATTCAATCATGTCCAAAAACTCTTTCTTCTTAGCTTCAAAGGACTTCTTCTAGTCAGCAAACCCTCTAACATTAGGTCCTTTACCATCATATTTCACACATTTTTTTCCTTTACCTTTGGTCGAGTGATCCTTCTCCATCAATTCAAAAGAATACAATTGGTTCTCCCTTATCTCACTAATTTTACGGAATAGGACTTCCAATGAGTCTACACTATTCTTCGCTGAAATGTGACAAGCATGGAGAAGCTTCTTTATATCCACATTAGTATCAAATATCTTAGCTTCTAAACCACCCAAGCGCTCTTCACATAGAGATTTGAAGTCATGGAAGGAACCCTCTAGGTCCACAATTTTGTCAATCTGAATATTTGACTCTAATCCTTTAAGAATATTCTTCAACTTCTCCTTCAAACCCCTTATTTTAATGTTAACCTTATTAAACTCTTGAAGAGTCCTTTTAGCTAACTTGAAAGTGCCAATGGCCCTAAGCCTAGCCATATCCAGTAGCTCAAATATTGAGGTAGAATTATCATTGAGATAGGAAAAGTCCTTAGAAAGGGGATTTACCTTTAGAGGCTCTAACTTCACACACTTCTTCTTAGCATCCACCTCATCTTGACCCTTATTCTCATCCTCCAACTCCAAATTGTGAGTTCTATGAACCAAGGACTCATCAATTTCCACCACCTTTTCAATAGAAACCTTCTCCTCACAAATCACGTTGGTTTCCTTTGCTAAATCTTTCAAGGCCTAGTTCTTCAATTTGGCAATGCATTTGGAATCCCTCCTCGGCTTATCCTTGGATTTTTTAGTCAACACATTCTCCTGCAAACCCTCCTCATTACCTCCACCTTCAGCTTCCCCCTGGTCAACATCCAAAGCTACATTCCTGGGAGAGGAATCACCCAAGCCCACCTCTGTATCCTCACTATTAGAAAGAACAAGGAACTTAGCTACCTGATTGCTTTTAAGGTTACCCTCCTTCCTTTTTTTTGAGGAGGTAGTTATAGGGGACAGGGACCCTTCTTCATCCACTTCATTCCACTCCTCTTTTTCAGCAATGTTGGTATCCGACCAAAAAAACCAGAAGCTTTTCTCAAAATCTTCTCCTTTCCCTTAATAGAAAGGTAGGGAAAAGAGCTTTAACATGCTCCATGATTAAAAGAATGAGACCCTCATGGAGGACCAGAGCCCTCCCATTTCTAAAATGATCATAAACATAAACCTCCATGGAAGACAACATAAAAAATAGAAAGGAGATAAACAACCCATGTATAAAATGGTTTAAGAGATTGAAATGGTGACCAAGGATTGTAGTGAACCTTCCTTCTAAAGTCACATATTGCATTATCACCTCCACAACATTCTCCCATATCTTCTTGAGGGACTTGCCCTCATAGCCCCAACTTTCCATCTTAACCAGTTTTTTTTGTTTGTTGTCTTTGAAAAATTGGACCATCACTTCCTCATTGCTCTTATTGTCCTTATAGAACTTACGAACAACCATCAACAACCCAGCCATAGTAGCAATCAACTCCTCATTGATATCCACCACTAGGCCCTTTATCTGGAGCTTACAGTTATGCTACCAAGAAACAAATTTTTTTGAGGCATTTGGGTCATGCCCACGCAATCTTTCTAAAAATGGTGTAAAATTCTTGTGGTGGAGAATCCTCCATAGCCTCTTCTTCTTTCTCAGTCTCGCATAAGAGTGCGACACTATACTTCTTATGTCACCACCCATCTCCTCAAACACCAAAAGAGGAAAACCCTTGTGATAATCACTCAACTGATAGCCAACAAGCCAAACAAAACCCACAAAGTGTGTGAGTTGAGAATTGGTACTAAAGATTAAATGATTCATTTTCTACTTTAAACTAATTACTCACAACATAGTTTTAGCCATTTCTTTAAAGTGGGGGCATACATTGGAATTATCATTTTCGAGATCTTGGACTATATCTTATGTTTCATAGTGCAATCTTCTTACTTCACGTGATTTGTCTTCTTCTTTGTGGTGTCATTGGGTTTGATGTCCTCCAAGAGTGTGACCTTTCTTAGCATATGAATTTCCTCTTAGTGGTAATGCTACGCATTGCACTCCATAAGTTGTAAATCTTTTATCCTAGACTTGTCCTCTCTTGGAGACATTAGACATGATGTTCCCTAAGAGGAGATGTTACATGAACTAATAAAAAACCCTTTGAACATGTCATCCTATTTGTTATTTTGTCCTAATTATTTAGCATAACTCACATTGCTAACCTTGTGAAGCTCAAAGATATTACCCTTTTTCATGCCCACCAAAAATAACACATTTTCTTGCCTTTGGAGCCTTGTTTGTTCATAAGTGTTTAGCATAACATAGCTTGCTAAGCCTTATGAAGCTCGAATTTTTTACTATGTGGTTCCTTATTAAAGTTATCGAAGTTATAACTTTTGTATGGTATGGGAGCCTAATATGATTCTCTAATTTTCCACCCTTGGGGGCTCACCTAGTGGAGAATAGATTTCACTAGCCCATGTGAGCATGCATTGTTTGTTTGTATAGTAGACAGTGAGTTCCACTTGTAATTTTTTTTGGAAAAATAGCTAAGGCATGATCCACATTGCATTGGATAGTTGAGGCTTGATCCACCCCTTTTTCTTTTTCTTTTTCTTTTTTTTAGTCTTTGACATTGTACGATTGAGTATCTTGGAATTTTTGCATACATATATATGTTTAACATAGGCATGTGTCTCCTTATGCCTGTTTTTCCATGATATCTTAGATATTGGAGGCTTGATCATCCTCCTTGATCTTTGTCATCTTATCATTCCAATGATTATTCAAGTAGACCTCTCTTCATATTCTACTTAAATAGTGTGATTTTGACACAAATTCATCGTCTCACTAATGTGGGGGATAAAATTAGTGTATAAAAATGTATCGCTTTACATTTTCACACTTGTTTGGGCCTCGTTTTTAAAATGGACTTAATAATGCCTTAAATTTAGTGTTGATAAATGAATGCTTTTATATTTTCACACTTATTTGAGCCCTCTTAATTAAATTGAGCTTAATTATGCCTTAATAAGCCCTACTTTGCATCTACAAGTCTAATAAATTACATTTTCCAACGGAGGGACTTGAAAAATAATTAATTCCTAAACATAACACTTTACCTTGAATAATGTGTATTCTAGGAATAGGGACCTAGGACCCATTCGCTCATGGGTGAATGGGTCCTCCCTAGACCTTTGGACCTAAATTTAAGTTATGTTTTTGGTGGTATTTTAACATCTCTGAATTCATATTTCAATGTCGGCTTGCTATATTTGAATTTTGGGAAATTAAGGATACATACCTATAAAAAAAAGGTTATTTCACTGAGTTTCACCTAAAAGAATTATGTGACTTCACAAGAGCTAAAGTTGATGATCAAGAGCATTCAAGAGTAGAGATATCAAAGATTTATTGTAAAATTCAAGATCTATTCATCATGTCAAAGTCTTCTTGCATCATGCATGTTTTTGGAGCTAACATTGTGATGTAGGTTTCAAGATCAACTTCAAGCATTCAAAATATCAATTCAAGTGTCAAGATCCACATCCAATTCAACCATTTTCCTATAAGTTGTAGACCTTCTAAGAACTCCATTATCAAGGTTTCATTCAAGGGTTTTTTGAGTGGTAACATATATTTTTTTCATTCTTCATTCCATCTTTCATTTCTTTATTTTAATTCAAGGTTTGATTACCAAAATGGGGTTTTACCAAGGAAAACCCCCATTCACCAAAAAAACATTTTTCTTTCTTTTATGTGTGATTGCAATTTAGGTTGAAGAAGGATTCAAGACCTTTTGAAGAGCAATATTTGAAAAGTTGTTAAGGTTGCAAAAGTTGTCAAATTTGTCAAATCAGGGAATCTAACCTACGGATCTGATTTTTGAATTTCTAACATTGAAACCTAGACAAATCAAAAGCTAGAGATCAACATCAAAGGCTTTTGAAAGTTGTAGAAAAACCCTCAACAAAGACCCATTCCCCCATGGGCGAATAACTCCCAACTAGCCTTCAGAAGCTACATTTTGGTGACTGCTAAACACATTTCTACCCTTCTTGAAGATTTGCATTTTTTTTCCATTTCTACTAATATTGAGCTTAATATTGTTGTTTCAAGTGTTATATTGTATTTTGGAGTTGATTTTCTATTTTTTAGTTTTTCTTCCAAAGTGTTGTTTGACCTTGACCCCCATCCTTTAAGCATAAGGAAATCTAAATATTCTCACATTGAATTGATTCACCTAAGTTTTGTTAGTCAATTATTTATTGGGATCTCATTTCCTAATGAATTAGTGAGAAATAAGCCCATTATAACCCCCTTATTACCCGTTTCCATATTTAGGGGGAAAACCTATTTTCCTTCTACTCAAGTTGACACCAAAGCTTGTTGAGATCAATTACAAAACCAACTACACATAATTGTAGCATAGCATTGTACCTTGGAGGCTTGAAAAAATTTAGATTCATCTTTCTTCTACATTCAATAGCCTTATGAAAAAACTTATTACAAATATAGAAATTACCATCAAACTTGGTAGAAGCAGTTTGTTTAGGAGAAGGCTTCTTGAATTTCTTCTTTTTGTTCTAGAAAGGAATGAATCAACCTTCCTTATTTATGTCTTGATTTATCTTTACATCTCTAGAGGTCATCTCCTTAGTATTTTCAGTTCTGGCTTTCTCCTACCTTGTTTTAGGGATTCCTTTTAGTTTTAAGTTATCATATAGGTTTGTAGATGCATTGTTCATAAAATTTTTCCCTTTTCCAAAACCAAGTCTAGATTTCTCTTTAGATGGATTTTAAGAGTTAATCAACTCATCAAGAATTAAAAAACATTCTCCTAGTTCTGGAGACCCTTGTCAATTTTCTCTTTTCCTTTTTTAAATTATTTTCTCAGAGATACAATCTCTTCCTAAAGCTTTAAACTCTCAACAATTTTATCATTGAGTTTGATATTCAAGCAATCCTTGATCCTCTTGCCTTCTTTCACTTTTACCTTTAAATTTTAGATCACATATTTAGCTTCTTTTATTTTAATACCACATCCATTTCCTCCTATTTGATCTTTCAGTTTTCCAATATCTTATTTTGATTCTTTAGCTTTTTCCTTCAATTTTCAATTGGCTCTTTTTTATTTTTGTAGAATACACTCATATTTGATGTTTTTTATTCTTTATTCATCTATATCTTCAAGAGAAGACTAGAGTTCTTCAAAATCAACTTCACAATCATCTTTATTAATGTCCCAACGTTTAGGTTCCATTGCTTCTAGATTTGGTTTTGGAATGAACATGTCACTACTATTTGATATAGACCCCATGTGTTCATGCCTAGGATCTACCTTAGCTGTTAGGCTTCTCAAAGGTACTTGGATTTGATACCAATTGTTGAACATACTATAGTGTTGAGAGGGGGTTGAATTAGCATATATTAAAACTTAACCATTTTCATTTGCATATTAAACATCACATCATATAAACTAAAAGAAGAGTAGAAAATAAAGTATGCACCACATAATAACACAAAGTTTTTTTTATGTGGAAAACTCAATGAGGGAAAAACCATGGTGAGAGTTAACTCACAATATATGAAGCTCAATACTTACAAAGATTACAATGTTTTTTAAGGATCACTTTCTATGGAATTTCAGACTAAGGCGTACAACCTTAGGGAAAGATACATGGACTTGATGAGACACACTATCTTAGAGTAGGATACATGAAAATTTAAAATGAAGGGAAAAGGGGGAGATCAATTTAATCAATAGGGAATGCAATGGCATAGGATTAAAACACCCCTCTTTCTAAATTTCATTAGAAAGAGAGCATATCACAAAAGGATAGGATTTCTTTTCATTGTTGAAGTGATTCAACCCTATTTTGGATCTTGGGATCTCTGGTTTCTTATGACAAAAATGACTTATTTGAAATGTTTTGGAATAATTTAAAGTGAATTAAGTAATTGAATTATGTAACCTAACACTTGAAATGCATAATATTATGATAACAAAAATAGAAATGATAGTTTGATAGGAAATCTGAGAAGGGAAGACTAGTGTGCAGCTATGATGAAAAGTAGGTTTCAAGGGTTGTAGTAGGATTAGCTCACCCTAGGGAAAATGGGTTCTAATGCAGGGGTCAATTTTTTTTTTTGGAGCCCTCGGATCATGTATCTATGGTTTTGATTCCTTCAGGTTTGACTATCAAAAAGCCAAAAAATAAAATCTATAGTCGAGTTTTTGTAGCCTAGAAATAATGAATGCAACAAATGCAACTTTTAAAAAAAATGCTCCTTTGATGAAATTTTAGTCCTTGTTCACTTGTAAATATGTAGATGCAAAGAGAGAAGCAATTTTTTATTTTTTTTGTGAATGATGGTTTTCCTTAGTCAAACCCCACTTTCTTGTTATAGCTCACAAAACCCTTAATGACTTCCCTTAGAGAGCTGATGTCAAACACATCACTCTAAGGCTTGGATCTTGCATAAATTGGCTTGATTTCTTGATTGATATGATGCCTGAATGCTTGTGTGAATTTTTGAAACCTACATCATAATGTTAGCTCCAAAACATGACATGCACACACATGAATTTTGACCTGATGATATGATCTTGATTTTTTTAGTAGATGACTGATAAATCTACTCTTCAATGCTCTTGACAATAATATTTTCACTTGTGAAGTCTTGATTGTGTGTCTTCTTAATTGTTAGACTTAAATTGATAAAATAACTATGTATTTATAGGTGTTTATCTAATTTCCTAAAAACTAGATTCCAAAAGCTAACACTTGAAACTTAAATTTGAATCCTTCAAATGCCATTGAAAGCATATTAAAAATTGGGTCCTAGGACTTAAAGGGGACCTATTTTCCCTTGGGAAAATCGTTCCTAGTACCTCAGTCCAGGACACTCAATTTCCAAGGTGTTTTAACTAATGTTAGCAATTGTTTAATATAGGTTTCCATTTTGAAAAATGAGAAGAACAAGGCTTTGGAATGCATAATTTGATCAATTAGAGGCTTAATTAAGTTCAATTAATAAAGAGGATGCAAACATAGTGTGAAATTGTAAAGGTATACAATTTTCTACACTAAAAAATTATATGAGAACTATGAATATTAACTACTATAAAGAAGCACCCAACATATGCTGATGTTGCAATTCCTTTTTCACACAATTAATCCTTCACACTGAATTCACACTCTTCATCTTCAACATACTACTCAATCTTGATTCATTTTTCAATATGTTCACAAATAATTTTGATTGTCTATAAATATACTATGTAACAACTCAAAAACCTTAATTAGGTCAATTCCAAGATAACCTTTAGAAGAAATGTATGATATCACACAAGTCAGCTCCAAAAATATACAATATTGCAAGAAAAATAGTTGTAGATAAATAAATGACATAAAAAGACCCAAACATATCATAACACCTTCTTCAAAGCAAGATTACTTAATGAGGATGAACCACAGATGAAGGAAATAATCTTATCGGCCTAAACAATGATAATACCACCAAAACTACCAATTTTTTAACTTTACACCACCAAGGAGAAACCAAAAACATCATGTGAACCAAGATGCAAGAATTGTAGTTCATGTAAAATATCTCTTCAATTTTTTTTTGAAGTGTTTGATCATCATATGCTGGCACAACTAAAGAAACCCACTAAATCTATAGGAATAGAGCATTCCAAACAAACTGTAGAAAATTTTCATTTGAAAACTAATCTTGTGGACTATGAAAACACCAAATACTACAAAGTAGTGTGAATTTAACATTGCTGATCATTTATTTAAAACTGCAAGGCCATCACTTCAATTTTAGATGAATGCATAGTCTCCCAATGTGCCTATATCAACACATTACACTGCCATAGCATAGAACAGGACATTTCCACTTATAAATTTTATTGTATAAGGTGTGATGAATTCAATCCTTGGATATAGATCCTTCACATCTCAACCATCTTATCTTTTTAACTACAAGACAAAATCTTGGACTACAGAGGGATGAGGACCAAAATACTATGACTTTGCCTTAGAGTATACACTGTAAATGCCTTAGCAAAAATTTTGTAACTTATCTCAATGTGTTATACACTAAATAGGAATGATATCATCATAGGCATGTAATAAAAATATCAGAAAAGGTGTACCAACCTTCACATCACACATAGACAATAAACAAATCACCATTCATACATCTAACCACATTGTTGACTATATCTCTACACTTGAACTATCTTCATAAAACTTCAACACACATATTTGGCATTATTGACAACACATCTTGAGTTGATATCAACTATGACACTTATTGCCAACAAAATATGGATTCCCTTGGGTTTGATGTAAGAGAATCTAAAGAGCAAGAGGAAGAAGGGGGAGTGGGGAAAAATAAATAAGATTACCCACAACCTCACTATAGGATGTCACCTAAGAAGAAACATCACTAGAGGTGGCATCATTAATAATACTATAGATGAGTATAGAGAATAATATAAAGAAAAAAATTAGCAGTGAAAACAAAAACTACTTAGGTCTCTAAGATACAATTAAAGGAGTAAAGTCAAAAATAATTAAAAAAATCTAAAAAGAGAAATCTATAACAAAAAAAAAGAAAAAGAAGATATAATGGATGTGCACCTATTAACTAGTTTCTTGAACATTAAAGGAATGTTCCAAAAACTAGCACATATATAGACACATGTAGGTGAAGAAAATAAGGAGCTAGCATTGAAGAATTTATCATTAGACATATGGTGACCTCTTCTATAAACACCTTGTCTATAAAGATATACAATGTAATAGTTAGTACAAGAACTGAAGAAGCTAATAACTAGAATAATAACATAGATGTATAATCAAGATTCCACACTCTATACCATAATCCTATTGCATGATTGAAATAATAGAATGGATAAGAAGATGAATAAATGTGTGGTAGCTCAGGGAAAATTGGAGTCCAACATCAATACACAATAGAACACAACTACTGATATTAATATATTATATCTATTCTATCTATAGTAGTGCTTGAAGAACTATACAATCAAAATTATAATATTTGCATGAATGGAGAGAGACAATCAAACCATAAATAAAATGGCTATGATAAGTGGTTAGCTTAAGAATTTCTCATGTTACCAGATTTATATTTAATGCAAATAACATTACAAAATAAAACTAGATCTTAACTATATTTCTAGAAGTAGAAAAGATCCTTACTCTAATACAAGTTCTAGAACAAGCTAAGAACTAGTAAGACACCATATTTTTGTAGCTTAAAGAACAAAATTATCCTCCTTGAAAATTGATTAGTTCTCATCTCTTGAGGAAAACACATAGTTTTAAGGAGGGAAAATGTTGGTAGAAGACAAAGCATGTGCATTGTAGCACTAAAAAATACACCACATTTGGCTATAAAATAAATCTAGACCATAGGAGAAACTAGGCCAAGTAGGTAAAACATATTTTTGTAAGGGACATGTCCCCATTGTGCTTTTATGTATATGAAAGTGTGGCAATATAGAAAGTAAGATATAGGAAGTAAGTTAGAAAAACAAATATGAAGAGTAGAAGGTATTATATCTATTGTTATATGTAGCAAGAAATACAAATATTAAGGAAGTTTAGGATTATGATACTTATGGATATTTAAATTCACTATTAAGGAAATTTAATATGATATTTTATTTCCCAAACCCTATGATCATTCTCATACTATATTCACTAGGGTATAAATATAACACACAATATTCTAAGGCTTAGAACTCTAGTCTGAGATCCCACTTTTCTTGTCAAGATTTACAATCGCTTTAAAAATTCTAACTCATAATCAATAGGTATGAATTCATTCATTAATTTCAACACCATCCTATCCAATTTTTTTATATTTTCTTTCCTATTGCTTATTTTTTAAGAACCAAACTAATCTTGAGAAATACCTATGGACTTTGCCATTTCCAATACTTAGTACTCCAAAGGGATTGGCCAACGAACAAGTAAAAGTTGTGAGACTTCTACTCCTACACTTTGGGTTCTGTTAAAACCAGAAGGGTGATCCCACAATGTATGTACTTAGGAATTTATATGACTACTACTCAAACACATGGTCAACAATAGATAATTCACATGAACTTACTCAACAACGTAGCACATAAAATAAGTTGGAAACTCATTTATTGATATCCTACATTTAGAGTATGAGAAGATAAAACTCAACAAAAAAAAACTATAGTGGTATTCATTTATAAAATAAAAGTGATTAGCTAATGAATCAACTTAGAATCTAAATTATGAATATTTTGCACGAACCAGTGTGTTATTCCAAGCACAGAGTCAATATCAACCTATGCAACTAGACAACATCTTATCAATAACAACCTACAATATCAAGAAACACTGCTTTACAACATTCCCCTATTACATTCATGAACATCACTGCTAATAAATATCCTAGCACCTAATTCTTATGAGTTAACAATGTCATCCAATCATTTACATTAATTAATTGAACTAATAAGCATGAATGAAATTAAATATCCATTGAGAAAAAATAGAGACAAACAAAAGGAATCCTGGATTACTTTCATTCATAACTCATAAAATGAGTACAAGGAGAGGCAATAGCCATGAAATTGGTATCACTTTGTATTGTATTTCCTATATTGTTATCAAAATTACATTCAAAATAACAAAACTCTAAACTTAAGACAAAACTCTAAAACATGCTTGATATTCCTTTTACAATTCACATTGTTGAATGCAAAACAATGAACCCCTATTTTTGGCCTTGAATTCCTTCTTATAGAAATGAAGGAGCAAAACAAGCCTCGGGCTAGAAAGTACACATGTCAAAATCCCATTGGACCACTTATAATAAAGATTCCCCTATTTAGTTGCATTACATTCCCAAGAGGTGGGAAACATGTGCAGAAATGGAAATGGTCTTCATTTGTTGTTTGAGATCTGGTCCAATTTTCAAAAAGGTGTCTTCAAAAAGTTACCTCAAAATTTGTGCCCATGCACACAAAGTGAAAGAAGGAAAGCATGATAGAAATAGAAAAGAAAAGACAAAAGATATGTCCCCGTCTATAGCTTTGTCATCAATTCAACTTGAAGAAGATGCACTATATTTTCCATACTTTATCAAAACCCTAATCTATACTAAATTAAGGCTATACAGTTCAACTCTTACTTATTCATTATTCTTCATTGTTGTAGACTTCAAAATTTTAAATTACCACCCTGGAATTTCATATCAGTCCACCACTCCTTCCAAGTATCTGCCTTTCCATGCTAGGAATTCATCTTCAGTGGGCCAATTGAAATTCATGACTTCATCAACCCTTTCTCTATAAGGTGCATGCTTGATGACAATATGGTTATCCTCCTTATCAAATTCTAGTAGGATAGTCTCAGCATGAGCAAACATATCCATATTTATGTTCAATATGTCCATATCAAATTTCTGACAAATTGAGACTGCCTAATATGAAATAACTTTATTGGTTTCATTTTTCCACTCTTGTAGAGTTTTGATGCTATTATCATCCCTTAGAATGGATGGAATAATGCCATGATGTGATTCATGGAAGGATTTTACTATCTCCTTTATTTTTTTCCCTAATGGTTCAATATTTCCCATGTATCCTTGAATTTTTCCTACAAGAACCATAGTAGGTTTAAAATTTTCAAGTGGATTGGCATCCTGTTTAACTCTAATTGACATTAATACCAATTCCTTCTTCCTAGGGATCCAAATTTCCATGAGTGGAATAACACTTTCTCTATCAATGTCAAAATTCTTGATAGCAACCACCATGGATGAATAACTATAGTGAATACTTTTCAACCTGTTATTCACTCTTTTGTTCAAATGTTCCAATACTGTAGTGACAATCTTCATGTTGCTCTTGAAAATCTCCTCATCATGATTATTGCATTTCTATTTATATTCATTTAATTTCCTAAGTAACTCTTCCCTTTTGAAATCTTCTTTAGCCTATGGCCCTTCTGATGTACCGGGTTCTACTATTGAAATGGGTAAACTTCTCATGTTGTATGGCATAATTTCACATGAAGAACTTGCTTCAATAGTAAGTTCTAGGTGTACAACTTCTTGTGAAGTGGTGGGGGATTCAACATCATTATGTATAGGACTTTTAGGTTCCAAACTCTACAACTTATTTTCTAACAATGCTACCTTTGTCTGCAACTGCATATTGTATTGCTCAATCCTTCCATATTTAACTAGAAAATTATTGTAATCTATCCCGAGCTTATCCTTTTCTGTGGTCACAGATTCTACAATGGCCCTTGTAAATTGTGCAACATGAATTGACATATTTTTTGCCTCTAAAGCCAATGTTTCTAAAAATATTTTTATTATTAGTCCTCCACTATAGTTAGGTGCATGCTCAACAATATCATGCTTTCTTGTGCTTGGGGCTAGATACCATATAGCCAAGGCATCCCATTCCTCACTGAAAGTAGACCCTTGTAGTGCAAGTGCAACTTCTTCTATATCATAGAGAGGCCTGCCACATTTCTTTATTGTGTTGAAAGCTATGGAAAAAGCTAAATCCCATTCTAGAAGCAACAAAATACCACTATTCCTTACCAATTCCTTACCCTCTTTTGTGGACATATTTTGGAATCTAGCTCTCATTTCATTTAAAACCTTTTTACAGATGATGGCATCCAACAATTCTGGATGAAGGCTTCTTTCTATAGCCAGGATTTTTACATATTCATCTCTTTTAGCTCTATATGCAAATTCCATAAAATCCTCAGACTTTATAAATGAGTCATCATCTAAGAACTTTGCACATTCTTCAACCCGCATATCATCTCTATGTAAGGCCCCACCTTGCATGTGATTAGTAAATCCCTAATATGTTTTATGTGATCCTAAATATATGGTAATATATATTATGGACAACAAATGGTGTGATTATTTGATAATATTCTTGCTTATGCTACCATGAATGTAAGACCCCATTTCGTATTTCCCATTTTATTTCAATCAAACAAGTAGTTAGATGATAATTATGATGAAATGAATGATAAAAATATTTTTAGGATTCATGGGCATTAACCTTAATTTAATTATAATAGATGCACATGTGAATTGTTGGATATAACTTTAACGTGTTGGGTTATTTGGCATATTAAATTTTGGTAAATGGTTCATCGTTAATGTTATAGGAGTTTAAAATGAATTACTAAGGTGGTAAACAAAATGATGGAGTGACTATTTCATTGACTATATTCTTCTATTTGATTAAGTGTGTATTTCCTTTGATTATAATGAAAATCGAACCATTAGGTTCATTTGATGTATTAATGAGTAAATAGTTCATGAGTGAAAATTATGTGAATTGGATTAGCTAATAATATGAAGAGATATATGATCTAATCATGCTGACTTTGGTAATGTGCAGGAATCAAATATGCAAATAGGAGGATAGATAAATGTTGGAATCAAATCAAATACATCTTTGGGAAGTTCTAAGTGTAGCCCTATTTGACTTAGAAGGGTTCAAAGAGGTTTTATTATTGGTTGAGTGATTATGTTTGAGTAGAATCCAATTGTAGGACATGTGATGTGAGTTTGGTTGGGGTTGGAACCCTTGGTTAGGATCAAAATTCGTATGGATTCTTGTGTAGGTTTTGAAAAGGGATTATTGAGTCAATTTCCTTGGTTTTTGAGCAAGAATAGACCCCTAGGACCTATACCTATGGGTTTGGAACCTTTTTGACATGTGAACTTGTCCTTGGAGTGTGAAAAGACCCCTCAAAAGTCCACATTCATGAATGTGACAAATTCAAAAAAAATTGGGGCTTGGGAAGAGTGACATGTCACTCTCAACCTTCTACTCCCCAAAAGTTCTTGGAATTGACACAAGACTCACACATGTGTGAGCACTTGTGGGAAAGAGTGTAGGTTTGGAGAACCCCTATATATCTCAAGAAGATGGAAGATTTGGGCATTGCCCACTTCTCCTTTTGGAGAACTCAAGTTGAGATAGAAGAAATGATGGGAAGAGGAGAGTAGTTTTCCCCTCAAAGGAGAGAATGACCAGGAACGGCGGGAATTGGAGAGAAAATTTGGAGAGCTATGGAGAAAAGAGAAGAGTGAAGGATCCAAATAAAGCAACATGGAGAAAGCTAAGTCCTATTTCCTCTAATTGCTTGTAGTTGATAAAATAAGTGATGTGCAAGTTTTTGAGTTAGCATGGTTCTTGAAAATGAATGTATTTGCAATTGTTGAATAGGTTAGTTGTAACTTCTATACCAAGATCATTTGGTAATCTTTTAGTGCTCGGGGGTATGGCTAGAGCCCATGAGGCTTCATGATGCCATTACGGTTGGGTGGAGAGCAAGGTGTATTTTATGTGTATGTAAATTGTTAGTTTCTCAATATTGTGTGTAATAAAGAAAACTCGTATTCTTGATATGTTCATTGTATTTCCATACATTATGTGTAATATTGAAAGTTAAAGTAAATAACTTGAAAATTCTTATGTTTTGACATCATTGTATTTGAACATACATATAGCTTTTTCATCTAAACTATACAAGTATTAGAAATAGCTTTATAGAGGATCATTTCTCAAGGGCTTACAAGACTTGAAGAGTAGGGATGAAAAGTAATATGTAGGAAAAGGGTTAGAGGGATCTTTTATTTAATTTTTAAGGTTATACTTGTTCTTGGAAGGATAATACGTGAAAATGTATATAAAATCTAACTCTATATCCATTTAAAGCATATGATGTGAACTTACACATATTTTTTTTACTCATCTATTAATCTTGATTTTGAAAAAAAATTAACACATTATTCATGACTAAGTCCATACTAGAAGCATTCCAATATATTTTTCTTAAATCTAAACAAATCAAGTTTATGATAGAGAATAATAAATAAATCAGTCTACTAAAAGATAAGAAAATATGCATATATTTCATAAATGGTTTATAATGAGAATGGAGTTCTTATATTCAATTTTAGTACCTTACATAATGTAATAACTTATATATATATATATATATATAAAGAAAAAGATAAAGAAAAAAAAAAAATTTATATCCATATATACGTATATTTTTAAGTTATTTATATTTGATATTATTTATTTCAGTTATTTTTTTTTCCCTTAACTGTATGGTATTAGATGAATATAAAATAAAATAGTAACAATAGTATAACATTAAGTTACATTTGCTGTTCTAAAACAGCAGTATAACATTAAATGAAATTTGCTGTTCTAAAACAGTAGTATAACATTAAATGACATTTGCTGTTCTAAAACAACAGTATAACAATAAAGAAGAATGCATTTGTTGTTTGTGATAGTACGAAGAAAAAAATAAAATTACATTTACTGTTCTATAACAGCAATATAATTAATTAAAAAAAAAAATGCTTTTGCTGTTGTGTGACAGTAGCTAAATATATATATATATATATACAAAGATTTATATTTCATATATAGAATGCATTTTTATTTGGTAGATAATACACAACTTTCCCTCTTTCATTCAAGTTTTGTTTTAAAAAAAAAAAAAAGGAGCAGACATTGATATTTATAAAATATAAAATGCTGATGCCCAACAAATCTACAGCGTTTCAGTCCATCCTGTAAAAATAAAAATAGTGCAGATTTGTAAAATATAAACAGGTTTCATTTTTGTGCAAAAAAAAAAGAAGAGGAAATAGGGGTTGTTAAAATTTTAAAATGCAAAGAAAAGAAAAGAAAAAAATCAACAAACTTTGTGGGTATGTAAATTTCCAAATAAATCTTCATGGATCTTAAGTTGCAGATTTGAGTGTTGCAAACCTTTGTAACCTGCAAGGAAAATAAATAAATAAACAAGGTTTAAAGTAAGAAAATGGCAAGAAACAAAGAAGTTAAAATAATAAGAAGAAATAATATGAGAATGAGGGAAAAAGAAGAAGCAGCAATATTTTGGAAATTTGTAGGTAAAATGGTATTTCCTCAATCTTCCTTTCAACTTGCAACAAAATAAAAAAAAACTGGAGAAATGAGTAAAAGATAGAGATAGACATTTTAATAAGTTGCTTTATGAGATAGGGTTTCGAAAAAAAAAGTGTTTGCCCTAAAATCTAAGGTTGAGATTCCATCTCATCCAATGGATGAGATTGAATGCTCAACATATTACCTTTTTCTCAATTTAAAATCTTATTTAAACTAAATTAATAGAGGCCTTTTCAATAAATAGGAAAGGTGAGTTGTAATTTAGTATTTAATGTAACTTTTACAACTTGGTATCACTACCTTATTGTAATCTTTAAAATATTACTAAAAGGAAAAGATGGAGTTGTTTTAAATTTGTTTTATTGTAAATTAAATATCTATTTAGGGACTTTTTTTTTAGAAAAATCACAAGATATGGAATAAACTATTTTAAAATTATTTTTATTCAATTGAATAAACTTAAATACATAAAATTATGATGAATGGTTTGAAGATTGAATAAACTATTGTTAAAAAGAATATTGATTATTTAAAATAGATTTTGACAAATTATTTTACCTTGTTTATATGTCTCGTCTAGACAAAAAGGGATTATCAATTTGAATAATTAGTCGTTATTACAATAAAATAATAATAATAAATCAAAGGCTTCATTAAAATTATTTATATTAATAGATTGACATAAGTGATAAATTTATGACTAAAGGTTATAAAGGGGATTTAAATTGAAGATCAAACAAGAATATTTAATAAAGTGACCTTGAGATTTAGAATTAATTTAAGTGAGGTCTATTGGATTAAATTGAATTCCTAAGCGGTGCATAAAGTTAAAAAAAATCTACTCAAGCATTTAACTTGTGAAATCAATTATTTAATTAAATGAAAATGGGTTAAGACATTAAATCTAAAATATTCAAGTCTGAATTATCCCTATGATATAAAAATAAAAGAAGGTAAAATTTATTACAATTACTTCGTAAATCAATTGTTTAAATGTGGTTTAAGAAGAGGCCTTATTTAGGTGAATCAAATGTAATATTAAAATAGCTAAGTTGATATTCTAAAATAGATTTGTAAACATGTAAGTGTGGTCTAGCAATATTTTATCAAATACAACATGATTATGGGAGATGATTAACAAGAACTTACAACTAATTAAGTTATGGGTTATTATCTGAACAATGTAACCATGTCAAATAAAATTATACCTTAAAAATTGTGTTGTGCAATGGTGGCTTTCCAGGAGCGCATTAAGTTGTAAACATATGTTTAAAAAAAATAAAATAAAAAAATGTTGTGGCAATTGTGTTAGTGTCACTTTAAAATGTAGGCATGACATAATACATAATAATATTGTTAATTTGGTATTTAATAATATTATTGAGGTCGAGTCAGGATTAAATAATACTGTGAATTTGGTTAAATAAAATAAAATAAAATAAAGTATTTTGAATGCATGAAGTTCATTATTCCTCTATTAAATCTTTTGGATTAGGTTGAGATACATCTTAGAAAACACAAAGTCAAAAGCCTAATTAAATGTTAATCCCATTGGTACATCTAAGTGATCATGATAAGAGCTATATATATATATGTGACTTTATGTCAAAGTGAAACTTGTCAATATGTAACCACATTAGGATAAATCAAATAAACTTTAAAGACTTTAGTCTACTTAGCGTCCAACTCACAGCGTGTTAGTGTCACACCTCAGGTACTTGAAATGTTAATTAGCTTAATTAAATAAGTTTTAAAAAAATAAAATTATGTGAGTTTTTTTGTCAAAAATTTCAGGCATGACACTCTACCATTGAGTCCGGTGAGATCAACTTTACTAAATCTCATACCTAATTGATGTGTCACCCTTACTACTAGTGCAATGGGAACTCCTTGCATTTCCTGCTCTAACACCCAAATATCATCATCAAAGCCTTCATTAGCATAGCCCACTAGACCAGTCACTCCAACCCTTTTTCTTTTCAATGGTAGCTCCTCTGGTGGTAATTCACTAGGTGGTGGAGAATAAATGTCCTCAATTTTACGCTCTGCTAGCATTGGAGGATATGGTGGTGGTACTTGTGGCATAGGAGAAGGAGGCTTATATTCCTATTGTTGAGAAGGATCAAAAGCTGCATCAATTTTCTTTGCCTTACCCTTTCTCCTTACAAAGAACTTTATTATTGGTTCATTAGGGTCTTGAGATGTAGATTTTTTTCCCACAATAGGGATGTCTCCTCCACTCCATTCTTCTAAAATTTGGGCTTTCCCCTTGTCTTTAATTATTACCCCTTTAGTTTCAAGGTGGCCCACTATTCAATCAAAATTCCTTGATACATGCTCCACTTTTTGTATTACATTTTCAGTCTCTGGGAGAACCTTGAAGTCAAGTTCTTCTTGCTTTATCTTTATTTGCATCTTATTGAAGGAAATCCACCTTGCTCTTATTTTTTCTTGCTCTAAGAGGTTGCACACATTTCTTATCACATCCTCTGGATATTGGAAAATTTGTATAAATTTAGAGCTCTTATTTCTTTCTTTTAACCAAGCCATAAAAATTCAGGGTCATATCTGACCCTCTCAACTAACCTCTGCATGTGGTAGGTTTTGAGTAAATAAATAATATTATTCCAACCTCCCTTGGTCATTACAAAATCAGAAAAACAAGTGTATAAAGGAAATAATGTTCATTTTCCTTCATTCGATAAGTGTCCATTTTCTACACTTCCCAATTGCCACATCACCTCAAGGAAACCAATTCTTTTTGGCACAAACTTTGGCAGCAAGTGAGGTGCTACTATGGAACCATCTACTCTTAAGATAGTGTAATCAAGGTATGGGATAACATCTCCCCAATTATGATCAACTACTAGCTCAAACCTTCTCTCCTTGGGTCTCAAGAAATCTTGTAGAGCTATGGGAATTCTAGGTACACTCACAATTAAGACTCTCCTCAATTCTGAAGTGAACAAGTTCTGAAATGTCACATAATCATATGTCCTATCATCTTTTTCTAGAATGGTAGTCTAGCATTACAAGAGCAACTCCAAGCTACCCTCTCTTCTTTCCAAAGTCATATTAGGCCCAAAGAAAACTACACCCTTGAATAAAAACATATGCATCAATGATGAATACCAGTTGAATCTCACTCCCAATTCACCTTTCTTCAACCCTATCAGTCCTTCATGCATTTTTTCTGAAAGAAACCCCACATAATCATACAGTACACAATATTGGGGGTGTTGAATATGGGCAGCCATATACATCCATGCCATTGGCATTCCCATGATAGGATCATAACCAATTATTTGGAAAATAGAATAGAAGGTTTTTTGGAAGTAAGGAATAAGATAGCTAACAGGGAAAGGCTCTTTATCATGTGGCCCTATTATGATCCTTTCACCTACAATTTCTGGTAGAAATATTAGTAGGTTGTGGACTCTGAATGCAATCTTATTTTTATCATACTCCTACTTAAGAGTGTTCTCATTCATCTTATACATTTCATCACTCCATCTAGTGAGATTGAAGTCAAGACCCAATTCCTCCTTGTTGATTTTGACCATTTCCTTCCCATCATATGTTCTTATAGTTCTTGTGACTAGGTCATAATTGGCATCTACTGGCTTAAGCAAATCAATATCAATATAAACATTAGGTACAATCAACTTTCCTAGGTCACAGTTCCAAGGGTTACATACTAGGATACCCATGTTTCTATTCTTGAACCAACTATAAAATAGTTCCCATCTAGTATAAGGCAATTTGGATAAAACATTTTTTGTCAATTAAACCCTCTACTAGTTGCAGACCTCTGAGAAGTAGTTGGCCCTTAGGTTTATCACTGGTCGAGGGTGGTAACTGGTCAATGAGGTCTTTATTCAAAGGTATTTTGGGAGCAGAAGCTTCCCCTTTAGACAAAGACATTTTTACTCGAGGAGCCATAACACAAGAGGTATTACAAGGCAGGGTTTTTGGTTTATTTGAACAAGGCTTACAACTTTTGTAAGGGTTTGAAAAGAAATATGCAATGCAAAACTAAAAAAATCTCTTTTATGAACGTCAAACCTTAAAAATGCTAAACAAAGAAAACTCTAATAGACTGAAAAGTTTGAGAAACCACAACTTATCAATAATTCTAATGGGAGGGTAATAATTCACTTACTAGTTCTCTTCACAAGTTGCAACCCTTGTTCTAACGTCAAAAAATATTGAAAAACCATAGCATGAGCTCCTTGTGTGTTTAGAGTATACTTCACAATGTTGAATTATGCCTTTAAGATAGGTATTAATAATTATGCAACTCCTTACTTTGGTAGCTCAATGTCCTTTCAATTATTAAGGCTCGCTTGTGCGAACCAGAATGGCTCACTTTCCCTCAACTGAATTTTTAATGCCAACCGTTGATTTCATTGGGGTGTTAATTGATTGACACTCCATATTTGGCTAGCTTAATATGAAAGATCCGATTGTACACAGCTGCAATAATTACCTAATGATAGATAGCCACATGGAACCACTTGCTAGTAGTATGCGGGCTCCACCATCTGTTTTTCATCATAGATAGGATCCATGTGCCTTCTTTCCCTTGCCCCCGTGAGTCATAACCTATGTGTAACTTTCATCAACAAGGAGATGGAGAGAGGCCGAGATTAAATCTCTCAGCTTCTTCATACACACTTCTTAATTACTCACAACTTTATCCTTCTTACAACATCCTGACCCAAGTTAAAAGATCTTCAAACACGTGCAATATATTTACATTAGTAATAGTTTATTTTCCATGCCCTGTGTTGAAATATTTAATTAATATTTTCCACTTGCACCAATGCTTCCACATTCTCTAGATCACTCCACGTGGAAAATTCCTGCTTCCCCATTGGGAGTCTAGTAGCAAAGGTGAGACACACACGGAATAGCAGGGAGTGGTCAAGATTAATCCATGTCATCCGTTATCGATCGTTGATTCATTTGAAAACTCTGCGACATACCACTTGAAACCACTGGGCCCACTATTTAGACCAAACACACGAAATCTACCTGCCAACCCATATGATTATTTTAATGGGCAAGAAAAACAAATGGTCACAGGAGGAACGGTCCAGATGTGGCCACATCATTCATCACCCACTGTTGATTTCCTCCAAAAATTAGTTGCACACCTTATCAAAGACATCAGCCCCACCAATCGTATAAGACAAATGGCCTTCACCCATGAGATCATGGGAATAAAATAATAAGCAATAAAATGGAATAAGTTCATAGGGAATGATGGAGATTGGTTTACATCAATCGAATGGTAATTAGGGGTCCTCATATATGCACATACATAAACTATTAATCTTAAAATAGGGAACTGACTAGGACAACGAGATAACACCCATGGAAAGAATGACTTAAATTTAACAGGAAATACCTAGCCCAACTTAGAAAAAATTTAAAGTAATGTCCCAACACATGACAACCAATAAAACAAGACTAGAGGGTTGGTTACTTAATAGGTCATACAAGATGTGACTTAAAAGACCGAGGATCAAAAACAGGGGGTCAATAGAGAATTAAAACCTTGGAGAGGATACAAACTCAAAAGGGTTTTTCAAATAATACTTTGAGTAACTAAAATCCTAACACAGTGACAAGAGACAAAACCTTAAGCTCTCAGATACAATTTAAACCCAAGTTTAGGCAAGAATAGAGATGGAACATGAAAAAATTTAGGGGTTCCACTAGTGGCTTCGACTGGGGATGCATGTCTCTCATAGGCATGATGAGATCCTAGAATCTATGGTTGAAGTAGACTAGTCAAAACATAGTGAACCAAAACTAGGGAACTACTTGTACTAGGTAGAAAGACCAAAGCAAACACACCTATATAAAATATACAAAACCTATAGTGTACATGGAATCATAAAATACTTAGGAGAAGTATGGCTTTAAGAACTGTCCATGTACTGATAGTTCAAAAAGTTCACCTGTCAAGCTTTGGAAGAAATATAAATCCTCACCATGTGTACTAGCTATCAGATAAGGCCCTAACCATAATGCTTCAAACTTTCCATTTTTACCCTTATCTTGAGTCCTTGCATTCTAGGCTAACACCATACTATTTACCTCAAAAATTTTAGGACAAGCTCTCTTGTCATGTAAGTGTTTGACTTGCAACTATAGTTTTGTATTTTTAGCATGAACTTCTATTCTAGTTTCATCCAATTGCACCAGATTATTGATTTTGTGCTGCATATCTTCACATATGTCCTCGCCATATTCTTGCACAAACTTATACATCTTCAGAAAGTTATTCTAAGGAAACCTAGCATCCAAACCATATACCAAGACAAATAGAGAATAACCAATATCCTTTTTCATGGTCACTCTATCTACCCAGAGTGCCAACTTAAGTTTTTAATACCAAGATTTTTTGTTCTTTTGCATCACCCTTTTGATGATTTTCATTAAGCTCTTATTAATGGACTCAACTAGACGATTTCGTTGAGGATGGTAAGGTGAAGAATAGGAAACTTGTATATCATGTTTATCACAAAATTCTATGAATTCCAAGGATCTGAAACACATATCATTGGGTATGTGCATGATCATCATGGAAAAAACAATCCCTTAAGTGGCAAAAAATTCAAAAAAATTAGAGTTAGGAAACTTGACGTAAAAATTTGAATAAGTTATCTATATTATTTCAAAAATATGTAAGAATAGAATCTATAGAAAATTGAATTTAGTTTCTAAACTACTAGGTTTGCTTAAAAAAAAAATCTATTTGGTGAAAATTTGAAATTTCAATGCAGTTGGTACTTAAATTTTAGGGAAAAAATAAGAAGTAGGTGTCTTTCTGACCACCCTAACCACAATAAATGATTAAAAAAATTTATAATATTTTAGATATAAGTAGAGGACTCATGCCCCAATGTGATACATTTTTTTTGTAATTTTTTTCCAAGTAAATAATTAATTATAGTTTTTTTATTACAACTTTTTAAAAAATATAAAAGACTCATATGTTTGACCACCTTAACTTGGTCAAAACTTCATGAAATTCAATTTTTTTTTTTTTATTCCTAAAGTATGTGAAGCATAGAATGTGATGCATGTTTTGGATTCAAAAAATGTGATATCGTTTGAAAGGTATAGATGTTTTTCAATCAGCCTATCAATCAAGACTTTAGTTGTAATTTGAATAGAAAATGAATAATAATTACTTATTAAATTCAAAGTAAAGCATAATTTATATCAGTGGAAAGTTGAGAATCTCCTTTAAAAACCCTTTTCATTTCATCAATTTTGGGTAAAAGAATAATCGTTAGCCACATACCCATCATATTGCCACTTTTTGGCCCATCATGATTTTGCACATACCCCATTATCTGAGATGATTTTTTATGGGACTCCAAACCTAATGAGGATATTATTTAGTAGGAAATCCACCACCACCTTGCTTGTTTCCTTTTTTGTGGGTATTGCATTTACCCATTTTGTGAGATAATCAATGGTAACAAAAATCCATGAGTGTCCTCCACTATACTTTTTTGTTATCTCTCCAATGAAATTAATTCCCTGTTGTTGGAAAGGGGCTTGAACAAAAATAGGTCTAAGTGGTAAATTTCCTAAAAACCACAGTTTTTCTGCAAACCTCTAACAAGCATCACAAGTTTTAACAAACTTATAAGCATCCTTAAAGACATTAGGCCACCAAAATCCTACTCTCAAGACTTTCTGAGTAGTGGTCTTTGTCATGTAATAACCACCACACACTCCATTATGCATTTCCTACAAGAATTCTAATGCCTGCTTTCCATGCACACATTTAAGAAACATACCATTTGGGTTTCTCCACCATAGCTCATTTTCAATAATCACATAATTGATGGCATGCAATTTTAATGTCCTTTTCTCATTCTCAACCATATCTATAGTACGCTGTAAAGTTTGTAGATATTGGATAATTCTTTTATACCACCCAAATGTTTGCATTACGCAGATAGGTACCACACCAACCATTTCTTCCCAATGAACTTGATTAGCCTCCAAATTAGTTTTTTCCATTAATTTAGCTAGGCCCTGCCCTCTTACTAATTTGGTAATATAGACATTAATGTTGAATTCTTGGACCATGTTGATCAGTCTACACCTTTTTCCTGTAGTTTCCTACTAAGTGAAAATATCTTTTACAACAACACTTGGCACAAAATCTATGACAGTAGCTCCCACAAGGTATGTCCTAAAATTCTTTATAGCCTTAACTAGAGCATATGCTTGTTTTTCCATCATGTTATATTTGAGCTTGGCAGCCTGTAAAGACTTGTTGAAGAATGCAATGGGATAATCATAGCCCTCCTCATTGTTCTGTAATAAAATAGTAGTAATTGCATGAAAAGAAGCAAGAGGAAAAATGTGCATTGGCTTGGAAAAATCAAGAGATTTCAATACTAGAGCCTCCTTGATAGCTTATTTAATTTTTTTGAATGCTTGGCTAGGCTCCTCACTCCAAAGCACCTTTTCTCCCTTCTTCAACATCTTGGAAATAGGTCTTGGTATTTCTGCAAAGTTAGTTACAAATCTTCTTAAAAAATTTATTTGTCCGAAAAATAATTGAATACCTTTGACATTTTTTGGCTAAGGGATTCTATCTATGGCTGCTACCCTTTCAAGGTCAATCCTTACTCCATCCTTAGACACAATGTGCCCCAATAATTTACCCTTAGTAACCCCAAAAGCACCTTTTTTTGGATTCAAACATATCCCATACTCTAGAGACCTAAAAAATACTTTTTCTAAGTGCATACAATGATCTTCCTCCTTCCTTGAGTAAGTGGTCAGGTGGTGCGGGAGCACCTAATGGTGTTATGCCTCCAATAGGAAATTATATAAGATTTGAATTTTCATCATGGAATGCAAGTAAAAAGGTCATGTATAGACCACTTCTAATGTAATTAAGTCACCACTAGGTCTTTAGGAGCTCAAAGAAGTTAAATTGAAAAAGTCATCTTTTTGTTGCAAAAGATGCAAAATTACAAAATTGTAAAATTCACGAAGATGAAGAGTCATTCTTGTAAAATGAGTTAGTGGGTCAATTGAAGATGAAGGAGTAGTTATTCTAACTATTGTATCATCTTTATAAAAGCATTGTAAGGGTGATAAAAGCATGGAAGATTGTATCTTGAAAAAAAAATTGTAATAAAAGTACTATGTTCTACAAGTATAGTGTTTTCTTTCTGTTATTTATTAGTTTGTAAGGCCTGTACAGTAACACCAACCTTAAATATTCATTTTCTTTGGTAGAGTAGTGTATTAGCATTCAATAAAGTCTATTTTGGAGGGATCTATTTGAGTATGAAATTTGTTTTGCAACCTTTTATAGTAAATCGTTTGAAGCCCTCTTTTAGGAGTTTTGAGAGTCTATGAATGGAATAAATACCATTCCACTGATTTATGCTTAGTCAATCAGTGGAAGAGGTTAGTTTAGGTTAGTTTTTAATGTGTTCATGATTGCAGATGCAGAGGAAGTGAAGATACAAAATTCTTGATGTTGCTCCAAGTGATTTTTAGTGTTTTCCATGCAAGAATGAATGTCTACAGATTGGAGTTTGAAGAAATGATAGTGGTAAAGGTTGGAAAGAAGATTATTTTTCTTGTGAAGATCAAATTCAAGGTGTTGGAAGCAATAGCTAAGTGAATGGAGGTTTGAACAATATATTTTCTACAAAACCTCATTATTTGAGCATGGTTTAAGCTTTAAGTAAGAGTTTCATGATTTTCTGCTTTAGTGAACAATTTCCTTGGGAAAGATTGTTGATTTAGTAGTTTTCTAACCTTTCGAAGGACTACCTATAGTTATTTTGGGTTGAGAAGTTGATTTGATGGTACATGCTTTGTAATTTTGGCCTATTTGGAGCCTATTTTTGTGGAACAGTCATTTTTAAGGGTATACATAATTTCAAAACAACTCCATCTAATTTTTTGATATGTTAAACTGTGAAATAATGGGTTCTTGGAAATGTAATTTGTTTATGGAGACTCAAACTATTTTAGGAGATATACCTATTTTTGTCAATATGGACTACTACAAGAAATTTGGCGTTTGGGTGCATGTCACGTCTCAAAATCTTATGCAAGTTGCTTTTGGATTTTTGATATGATCTGATGTGTGTGGTAGAGTAATAATGAATACTATGGTATTTTGGTGTGGTGATATATGAAAGTGTTTGATTAAATTATGAAAAGTTGAATAGTATTGAATGTGTTTTCCTTTGAAAATGAAGCAAAATAGAATAGAAATATTTGAATTAATGTATTATATTGCTTTGATTTATATCCTTATGTGATACTAATTCAATTTATTGTTGTGTGCCTGAGTGCACTTGATATGTAGGTGGTCAAAGACCAAGGGTGTGATTAAGGAGAGGGGTTTAACTTCTTGACAGGATAAACCAGGATGTTCTCTCCATCACACACGAGCACTTAGATTCATGTAGATTGCATTTAGGAATGATAATTTTTGTATGACTATTTGATTATTTTCAAATAATTAATGATTAGTCAAATTAAAAATATAAGCATGATAAAGTAAAGGAATTATTTTTAATTATAATTAAAATTATAGATTTTGATTTAAATGTCTATACATGATAAAAATCTGAGTAAATATTGTATTCTTCTCTTAACTTCTGTTAATTTTTGAGTTAATAAATTAACTAATAGTTAGAAAATATTTATTTAATTGTTGGGTAAATATTTATCATGGTAATTTAGAATGAGTTTTGGGTAGATATTCCCAAAAAGGGGGATTTATTTGCCACTAAACTGAATATTATTTTGTATTTTCATCTAAGCACAGGAAATGAAAGGATAAGTTATATCTTTTTTTATTTTATTTTAAAATCTCTTTTTTTTTTTCAAGATTAGGTTTTTCAATAGGGGGAAAAGGAAAAATAAATTTTTTATATAAGTACAGGAACCCCAGAGAGGGGGGAATGGTTCTTGAAAAATATGCTCTGTAAATTAGCTCTAATGGTTGCCAAGTAAATGATTATTTTTCTTCAGAAAGTTTCAGAAGGATTTTTAATTAGTAGGAAAAGAAGTTAGTAAAGTAACAAGGGAAGGAGAAGGGAAGAAGAAGCTCTTTTAGAAAACAATTTCTAGAAGATGTAAAGAGAAGATTTGACTGGAGAGCAGGTACAGTTGGAAGCGAAATATCCAAGTTTCTAATTCTCTTTCCATGAAATTTAATTCCCAAGTGTTTGAGATGTAATAGTATTGTTGAAAGATTGAATTTTTAAGTGTTTGTTGTTTGAAAACTGTGAAATTGGTGGAAACTTCCCATTCTTTTGAGTGCATTTGTATGAATTTGTTCAATTTCTCTATTACTAGATTGGGGGTTTCTTTCCTTATCAAATCTTTTTCCTAAAACCTATTTCAGATTATGAAATTTATATATATATATACTTATATACACATACTTGCTATAGATGCATATGAATATATGTGTGTGTGTGTGTGTGTGTGTTTTTGTGTAAATTTTTACTTTGAAAGGTTTTTAGAAAACTAAATTGTTCAAATGCATTCCCTGTAGTTTTTGTTTTGTTTTAAAAGTTACTAGAGTTTATTTTGGTGGGAAGGGCTTAACCCTTAGCCATGCCCCAAGAGGAGGGGTTGCGCTATGGAGGGACAACACCCTCCACAGGCCATGGCCTATGGAGGTGGCACTGCCCCCTCACAGGCAGTGCCTTCCCCTTGGGGAGAGGCGTCTGCCCTCCCACAATATATATGTATAAATTTTATTTCTTTCTTTCTTTCTGTATGATACATTTCATCTGTAACATTCATGCATTAACATGGATATTATACCGAAAACATAGCATAGGGTATATGTGTATATGTATGTAATATATTCATTCATAAATATATTATGTATATATATATGTATCCATAATAAACTTATATACATCTATTTATTGTAATATCTGAGGAGATATCTGCATGTAAACTTGATACAATGAGTGAGTTCCAGATATTTATAAGTGAGCTCCTGTCTTAGATAGGTAAGAATGATGGAACTATAGAGGACAATTGCTGATCAAATACATATATAAATGAAAACAAATAGATAGAACCGTACTTTTATTAGATAAAAAATCAGCTCAAAATTTAGAAACAATCAAAAACGATTTGGCTGAAAGTGACCAATTAACTATAGTTAGCTGGTATATCTTTGTTTTAGACAAGGAACTTTTCTAAATTTTTGTGAATTGCATCCATAATGTTGATTGATGTGTGTCTATTTTGCGAACTTATAATTTCCGTTAAATTAATTAAGTCTTTAGATGATGGTGGAATTTAGAAATATCTTGCATACTTCTTTTTTATTCCAAATGGGGGTGAATAAAGAAAGATTAGTAAACATTATAGGTAAAACTAAGGAACCAGCTGTGTGATACGTTTCTTTTGAATTTTGTAGTTTTGATTCTGAGGAAATCAGTTGAAAGGGTAAAAATACAAAGATTCTTAAATGGAAGAATTCTTAATTGTAGAAATGTCTAAACTGAAATCCTTTAGAAAATTGTACTATGCTGATTTGAGTGCATACTTATTCTTTTATGAAATATTTTTCTTATATATGAAAGTGAGCCCATTGCATAAACCCAATTTTATTCCTTGAATTTTTTTTTTCTAGAAAAATGAATTGCTTAGAGTAATTGAAAGATTATTTGTGAGTTGCGCATTATGAGCTAGTGTATTTATGTGAACCAAATTTAAAAACTGGTTTGTTTAATGAAAATGCTTGTAAGAGAAATTGTTGTTTAATTGAATGAAATATATGGTAAAATGCATTATTTATTGTTATTTTTGGAAACTTCTGGGACAGGATGCCAAAGGTGGACCCACAGAGATGATAGTTTTACCTTTTCTAAAACTATCACTAATTTTATTTATGCTTGGCCAAGCACATGCACCATTGAAATAGATGGAAATAAAAGCCTAGAAATAAATGTATATAGGTCTCTTCCATCTTCTATTTGCAAGAAATATGTTATTCTCATGTTAGGAATGTATATAGGAATCAGGCTTGCATCGAGATTTCCCTCCTGCTTTGTTGTTTAGGTTGCTAGGCTCGTCGTGCAGGGCCATGGATTTCTTCGAGTTAGGAAGAAACCCGGGGAAGTCTTGTACTTCATCGTTGGGCAGAAAAGGCACCTTAATCACACTCTTGGCCCCAGCTTGCAAGAAGACCAGTGGTGTCACGACAGTTGAGGTTCAGAGTTTATTATGCTATAGATGTATTCATGTATTATTTATGAAAGGCTTGTACAACCCACTTGTAAAAGTAACTTTATTTGACATTCATTATTGTAACATTGAAATAGATGTATTGAATAAAATATTTTTTTGTAACATTGAAATAGATGTATTGATTGAAAGTTATTGATGTAATTTGAATATGAATGAATTTAAGGAAACTCATTGACATGCTATTGAAATATACAAATGTATCAATGCAAAGATCCTTGTTGTAGATGCAATGTACTCCTTTTGGAAACATGAAATGAAATTTATTACTATTCTTTCTTTTGAGCTCTTATGGAAAGCTCTTGATCTATGAATCCTTTACTTTTGTTTTACTTGAAATGTAATGAGTTATGGAAACTTATGTGGTTAAATGAACATCATCTCTTGAGAGTTACAATGCAAGCTATTAGAAAACTGATAAAATAGTGTTGTAAGAGATTGTTTTTTCTTTGTTTCTATCAAAATAATGATGTAAGAGGTGTTTTAGGTTTTGTTGTGAGTTTGGAAACCTGATTTCATGGTTTGGTGTATTGGAAGCCTTGTGAATTCTTGTTTCATTGAAGTGGATCTTGGTGATTGCTTAAGTCATTTTTTTAAAGTTAGTGTTTTTTGTTTTTAGAAGCCTTGAAGTATGTAGATGTTTTGCATCAATTGGTATCAAAGCTATTTGATCTAGTGGTTTGTTAAGTTTTTGGTTGTAGGTGCTTGGTCCATCTTAAAGCTGCAAGAGAGAAAGAGTTGCACCTGTGTGTTGGTTACAGACAAGAAAAGGTTTGTGTTCACTATCCTCCAACAAAGATTAATTTGGGTAGAAGGTGTAGAGGGAGTTACACCATTGAGAGAAAGAGTGGGTAGGTGCATCTTCTAGGATCTACTATTAGGTAAAACTGATGGTATGTTGAGGTTGTGTGGTGAAGCAGTGAGGGAGATGGATATTAGTCTGAAAATCACTTGAAGAGTTTGTAGCCATTAAAAGAGTTGAAATTAATTTTGAAGAATGATTCCATGTTTGGAAAAGATGAAAAGATGATGACAAAAGAAAGTTAAGAGAAGTTCAAGGATGAATTGATTAAAGAGAGGAAATATTACTGAGAGAAGTATGGTGAAACTATAATAAGATAGTCCTATGTCTTTTGACTGAAAAAGAGGTTAGAGAGAAGATGAATACTATAGAACAATGATTTTTGCATCTTTTGGCACAAGAGATTAGTGGGGTAGAGAAAGACAAGGAAAAGACAAAGACAAGTGAAGACAAGAATGAAGGCAGAAGTTGGAATCAAGACAAAGGCAAGTGAAAGTTTCAAGAGCAATGCAAGAAGTAGTCCAAGGCAGAATTGATCAAGGTATGCAGGTGTGAAGAAACAAGATTGATGCAGCTCAGTCCTCAAAGGGAATTGAGGTCTCTTTCTAGGTGAGTTGTTTGGCATAGGAGCACTTAATGGTGTTATGCCTCCAATAGGCAATTATGTAAGATTTGAATTTTCATCATGGAATGCATGTAAAAATGTCATGTGTAGACAACTTCTAATTTAATTAAGTCACCACTAGGTCTTTAGGAGGTCAAAGAAGTCAAATTGCAAAAGTTTTCTTTTTGTTGCAAAAGATGCAAAATATCAAAATTTCAAAATTCAAGAAGATGAAGAGTCATTCTTGTAAAAAGAGTTAGTGGGTCAATTGAAGATGAAGGGGCAGTTATTCTAACTATTGTATCATATTTATAAAAGAATTGTAAGGGAAACAAAAGCATGGAATATTGTATCTTGAAACAAATTTTGTAATAAAAGTACTATGTTCTACAAGTACAATGTTGTCTTTTTGTTATTTATTAGTTTGTAAGGCCTGTATAGTAACACCGGCCTTAAATATTCATTGTCTTTGGTAAAGTAGTGTATTAGCTTTCAATAAATTCTATTTTGGAGGGATGTATTTGAGTTTGAAATCTATTTTGCAACCTTTTACACTAGACCATTTGAAGCCCTCTTTTAGGAGTTTTGAGAGTCTAGGAATGGAATAACTACCATTCCACCGATTTAGGCTTAGTAAATTCATGGAATGGGTTAGGGTAGGTTAGTTTTTAATGTGTTCATGATTGCATATGTAGAGGAAGTGAAGATACAAAATTCTTGATGTTACTCCAAGTGATTTTTAGTGTTTTCCATGCAAGAATGGATGCCTACAGGTTGGAATTTGAATAAATTATAGTGTTAAAGGTTGGAAAGAAGTTTATTTTGCTTGTGCAAACCAAATTCAAGGTGTTGGAAGCAATAGCTAAGTGATTGGAGGTTTGGACAGTATATTTTCTACAAACCCTCATTATTTGAGCATGGTTTAAGCTTTAATTAAGGGTTTCAAGATTTATTGCTTTAGTGAACAATTTCCTTGGGAAATATTGTTGATTTAGTAGTTTTCTAATCTATTGAAGGACTTCCTACAGTAATTTTGGGTTGAGAAGTTGATTTGATGGTACATGCTTTGTAATTTTGGCCTATTTGGAGCCTATTTCTTCAGAACAATCATTTTTAAGGGTATACATTTCAAAACAACTCCAGCTAAGTTTTTGATATGTTAAACTATGCAATAATGGGTTCTTGGAAATGTAATTTTTTTGTGGAGACTCAAATTTTTTTAGGAGATATACCCATTTTTGTCAATATGGACTACTATAAGAAATTTGGTCTTTGGGTGCAAGCTATTGGAAAACTTATAGAATAGTGTTGTAAGAGATTTTTTTTCTTTATTTATGTCAAAATAATGATGTTATGGGTTTTTAAGGGTCTTTTGTGAGTTTGGAAACCTGATTTGGTGGTTTGGTGTATTGGAAGCCTTGAGAATTCTTATTTCATTGAAGTGGATTTTGGTGATTGCTTAAGTAATCTTTCCAAAGTTAGTGTTCTAGGTTTTTAGAACCCTTGAAGTCTATGGATGCTCTGCATCATTAGGTCATCTTGGTATATAGCCATAAAAAAATCAATAAAATCAAAAAAAGCTACATCCATAGCCCTTTGAAAAGTGGTACCTACATTTGTTAAACCAAATGGAATTCTTACATAGACATAGGTACCCCATGGAGTAATGAATGTAGTCTTATACTACTCATACTCCTTTACATTTACTTGGTTATAACTTGAAAAACCATCCATCATTGACAACAACTCACAACCAGTCACCTTCTATAGCATGGCTTCCATGTTTGGCAATGGGTAGTTGTATTTTATTGAGGATATATTCAGGTTTCTGAAATCAACACACAACCTTATTTCACTATTCTTTTTCCTCATTGGCACTAAACTAGATACCCATGAAGAATATCTAATGGGTTTTATAATGCCAACACCTCTTAACTTTACCAACTCCTCTTGCATCTTGGGAGCTATAGTTGGAATGATGGATCTCTTCTTTTGCCTAAAAGGTTTAGCATTCTCTTTCAGAGGAATCTCATGTTGAAACAACTCCTCTCTATAAGCTTTCAGGTCATCGTATGACAAATAAAAGACATGTCTATATTTTCTAAGCAAGGAAATCATCATTTCCTGCACCTTTAGCTTCATTTTCTTTCCTACATACACTTTCTTTGGGGCATTTTCAGTCCCCAAATTTACTTCCTCTAGGTCCTCTGGGTGAGTAGCAATTGTCTTAATCTTGCTTTTATCTTAGCTGTCAAAGACCCTTTCAAGTGCTATAGGGCCTTTGGGGATTATTTTGTCTTCAACTGGATAACCTACTTTCCAAATATTGTGTCCTTTCCATCAATATTTCAAACAAATCCACTAAACTCAATCTCCTAACCTTCATATTCATCAACATAGTTTAAAAATTTGAGAATATCCTCATCATCATTGAAAATTTTCTAGTTGTCCACATTGTCAAGAATGGAAAGTCTTGTCTGCACCTCAGCTTTAGAAATTCCTATAAAATTTCTAGCATTTGGTCTCAATGCAATTTTAGCAAGTCAGCTACTTTGTTCTATCCTATTTCCATCTAGTCAATTCCAAAAGCATCAAATTGCTCAATGGAATCCCAAACAACATTTCTATATTGCTTAAGTCTATTATTTTTTCAAGCATATTTAGCTCTTGGGGTATCACAAGCTCAGAATCACCAATTACCATTAAATTTTTTATTTTGTGCTTATTAGCCAATCTCAATCCAAGTAATAATGCTTCATATTTTGCCACATTATTTGTGCAGACAAAATGCAATGTAAAAGAGAATTTATATGTACTACAACTCGGTAATACGAATAATATCCATGTGCCAAACCCTTCTTTGGAAGTTGCACCATCAAAGTACATTTTCCAAAGTCCATTCTTATCAGACAATCTTAAAATATCATTTTCTATAGGTGCAGGGAACCTATCAATTCATCATGGTATTTTTGCTATCTTGAAATCACTAATGTCAGTTTCTACAAAAATAATTGTACCATCCTCAGGAGCATGTTCCAACATATGTGGTACCCTTTGTTCTCTTGTCACTTGAACATCATCACCATCAATGGGAAATTTGGCATAAGACATGTCACATTGCATACTACCTCCCATAGATGCACTCCATTTCCAAGATAGAATCATTCCATAATTAGGTGGGATATCCACTATCACCACACTCATTTTAAACTATTTGTCTGGGTGGGATGCTAATTTGTATGGAAGTTCATTTATCACACCAATAACATGGACTTCTCTTGAATCCATGGCATAGAACTTACCATGAGTGTTGTCAAATTTCAATCCCAGTGCCTCTATGATTTTAGCTAGCATGATATTATTTGACGCTCTAGTGTCAATAATACAATTTTTTATAAAATTTTCCCCAACAATCAAAGTGAGAAAAAATAAATCTATCTTCTCTAGACAAGCAGTTACTAAATTCCCTAGGAAATATGGGGAATCTAAGTGATGACTCCCTCAACTTCATTTTCTTTCTTATCTTTTTCACTCAATCGGAGTGGAGTGGGCACCACTAAATCATTACAGGCTATAGTAGCACCATTGATAAGGGCTACTACCTTCTGCTTATGTTCCTCTATTATCATCATTTAAAGAAAATGCACAGATACTTTTACTTGGCTAAGTAATTGAAACATATCAATAGGAGTATACTTGGGTAATTCAATTGGGACCATACCTTGTTCATTTTTGATATCCTTCTATTCATTTTTTGTTACCTCACCCCTATGCTTCGCATCCTTCTTTGTAACTTCAAGGTTTTTCTTCTATGTCCTTCTCTTCACAACAAGAGATTTAAATTCTTCAATAGCTTTTGGTTTACCTACCCTTTTAGCAAAAATTTTATCTCCCCTACCTTCTTTAGCTTTCTCTTCTTCCATTTTTTCATCAGGCTTGTTCTCTTTTCCTTTGGTATTTTTCTCCTTTTTGAAAACACCAGTAGGACTACCTTGTTCACCACCAACTATTTTATTCGTCAGATGATAGGAACTTCTAGTTTGGACAGCCAAGGCCATAGTAAATTTTGAAATCTCCTCATCTGAGGGCCTTCTTAGTGACACACCATCTTCAATTACTTCCAAATTATATACCTTAGTATCACTATCAACATCATCATCAAAGAGGACTTGTTGATGATATGCACTAGCAACTTTCCTTCGATCACCTACATCCACTTCATAAGAGTCCATATCAGAAGATCACTCATTTTTAGCAACATTAGAATCACCCATAACCATAAGTACACCATTATTCTCCTAATTTTTCTAATCACACTTTTCAGACATATGCTCTTCCACCTCAACCATCTATGCAACTGAACATTACTGAGGAGAGTGCGGCATTTGACAAACCATGCACCAAGGGGTGTCTTCAACAAAATTTCCTAAATTCTTCTTCAAAGGATTTGGAGGGACCTTGTTTTGGGAATTTCTTTAGTTATTAACAACAAGAGCTGCATTATACCAATTGGCATTATATGGGTGGTCTTTCAACCTAGGATATCTTTCATTCCTTTGATATTTTTTTGGTTGAACCTTTTCTTGCTTTACAATTTTCTCATTTATAGTTTTTATAAAATTATCAATCTTATCCTCAAGGGTGCCCCCTTTAGCACTTGAACTCTTGTTCTCCTCCTTTGAATTTCTGAGGAATTTTGAATCATCTCTTCTGTTGACTTTACCAGTTTCTTTGCTAATATTCTCAATATGCTCCACCATGTTGTATGCTTCCCTAAATATATGAGGATTCTTATCTAGCAGGTAGTAACTCATTTCTGTATCAAAAGCATTGTAGTAATTTACCAAGCACACATTGTCATTCAATTGTAGATGATGAGGCAACCTCTTCCTAGCCTTTTGAAATCTTGTATTGAACTCAGCCACATATTCATTAGGACCTTTAGCAATATTATTAAATTGATTCAAATCAAAAACTTGAATAAGTCTTGTCACTGTATTGTTCTCTAAATATACTTTTGAACTCCTCCCAAGAGCTAATTCTCTTGGTAGGAAAACTCCTATACCACTCTCTAGCATCTTCAATGAGAGACTGCCTAAAAAACTTCATTATTTCATCCTCTACCTCTACCTAAAAATCATCCATAACATTAGCAAATTCTTTGAGGTGGTCCTCACCACTCAAGGAATTATTACTAGAGAATTTGACTAGAGCAGGTTTGAAATCTTGAGGAAATGGGTTAGGATAGCTAGGTATTCTGATGAAACACAATTATTGGTATCTATCTACTTGGAGTATTTTCCTCCTAGTATGTCGATCCCTATGAACATTTGTTTGTAAATCATCTCTTTTGTTGTTGGATTGACTATTATCCTTACCCTTTCCACTTTCACCATCACCACCTCCCTTCTTGTTTCCTTCATCATCTTCAAAATAAGAATTCTTATTCTTATTATTTCCTCCACCTCCACCACCCTGATGCAAATCAGGGTTGAGGATCTCAATCCAATCACAATTCAACAATATTTTCAATTTGGAAACCCTACTTGGTGTTTTTTTCACAATTCCCTCAAATTGCCTTATAACACTTCAAACAGTGAAATTTCACCATATCTTTCAAAGGATATTTCAAACCCACCATTGAATTGCCATTACATATACCTTTTATGTTCTTCTTTGGCATATCAAATTTTTGCATATACTTTTTTTGTAATAACACCCTCTAAAAATGACTACTACGTTTCCCTTAAGCCCAATTAGCCATGTTTTACAAAGCAAATTCAAGGTAAACCTTCTCCCAATCAAAAAATAATGTTCCAAGACTTCAACCAGGTCACATGGGGTCTGAATTACCAACTTTTATCAACATGAACATTTATAAAATCACTTATCTTCAAAACCCCACTTCTACCTACACTCTTAAGCCTAATGCATTGGGATATTAGGCTAGGGCTTGGTTAAACACTACCCTACCTCCATTTCTTGAATCTACAAACCTAAATAACATGAAAAAAACCCTACCTAATTCCATTTCACTGATTTGTAGAGGTTTCCACTAGTGGAATGTTTGAATAGTCCATTTTTTACTCAAACCCTCTTAACTTACGATTTTTAGACCACTTTTAGTAAATTGCCTCTAGAATCCTTCAAACTTGATGAAAATGAATGAATTCAATGGAAAATATTAGAAGACTCCACACTTTACCAATTCCAATTAGTTTCACATCATTAATAGGTTGTACAATCCATACAAACTTTCTGTAGCAGCAGAATTACTCAAGAAATTACAACAAAACAAAGGTTTCTTTATTGTTTGACCATAAACTTATCTCTAGAAACTTTCCTCAAGTTGTTCAAGGAATATTTAAACATCAACAACTAAAACCCAATGGTTCACAACTACCTTTTGAACTTGTGACCATTCAACTTCCAAAAATATCCAAAAATGCAAAGATTTTGATGCAACATTTGCAACATTTACAAAATATGATAGCTTTTGATACCACTGACCCCACATGACAAAAAATTCTAACCATGGTCTAAGTAGACCTTATTACAAAAAAATTACACTCAACAACACAAAAACTTATCAGCTAACCCCTTTACATGATGAAAGCTAGGTGCCCCTGCACCATACACCTAGGGAGAACAAAATCTCAAGCTCCACTTGAGATCAAATCTTGCACTGTGGTTCCCTATTTTTTAATGTCTTCCTCTCTCATCCATGTTGCATCTTGATGAGGGATACCTTGCAATTTCAATAGGTATTCATTATACACCTTGTTTTTGGTTCTTTTTTCTTCCTTTGTGTCCAAAATGCTTTCAAGCTTCAATGGTTGACTTGGTAGTAAGTACTTGGCCCAATCTTCATCTTGAACTCCTGATGTACCTGATTCTTCACCTACAATCATAGATCCTTTAAAATGATAAAGATCAGAAACATTGAAAATTGGAGAGATAGACACTCCAGGAGGGAGTTCTATCTCGAAGGCATTTTCACCAAATTTGTGGACCTCCCTACATGGCCCAATCTTCTTCATCTGCAACTTTGTATATTTCCTCTTTGGTAGCCTTTCTTTCCTCAAATGAGCCAATACCAAGTTTCCCACTTTAAATTCAACCTCTCTTCTCTTCAAATCTTCATGTTGTTTATATTTTTCCACTCTTTTAAATATTTTTTTTCACTTGTTGATGTATATCCTTCATTGCAACTGCAAATTGCTCCCCTTCAACACTCCTTATCAACAGAGTTGTTATATGCAAACTCAACTTGGGGAAAAATGAGACCCCATTGCTTTGAATTCTCTTTTGTCAAACATTTGAGAAGATTCCCAAGGCTCCTATTGACAACTTTAGTCTACCCATCTATTTGTAGATGATAGGTAGAGCTAAATGTCAAGTCTCTTCCCAACTTCTTCCAAAGGGTTCTACAAAAGTGTCCTACAAACTTGTTATCTTTGGCAGACACAATTGTCAATGGTAAGCCATGAATTATAACCACCTCCTTGAAAAATAACCCTCCAATGTAAGAGGCATCACTTGTGCATTGACATGGTATGAAATGTGTCATTTTGCTAAATCTATCAACAACAACAAATACACTATCAAAGCCCCTCTAAGTTTTGGGCAACCCTAACACAAAATCCATGCTAATGGATTCCCATGGCCTATTTGGGATTGGAAATGGAAAAGACCTACATGTGTACTAGAAATCATGGATTTTTGACAAACAACACAATTTTCAATAAACTTTCTGATATCACTTTGCATCTTTGGCCAATGATAATATCTTCTTACCTGCTCCAAAGTTTTATCCACACCAAAGTGACCCCCTAAGCTGCCACTATGCTTCTCTTTAATCAGATTAGTCCTTATAGAGCATTTAGGAATACACAACTAAGCACCCTTAAATAATAATCCATCTTTTATCAAGAAATCAAGATATTCTTCATGGAAAGTGCCATTGAAATGATTACAAACAACATAAAGATCCTTGAAATCATCATCTCCTTCATACATACATTTCAAATCATCAATACCTACACTTTGGAGTTGAATTTCTTGCACCAACATTTTTCTTCTACTCAAAGCATCTGCCACCTTGTTTTATTTCCCTTTTTTGTGTTTTATTGTGAAAGTATAGCTTTGTATGTACTCCACCCACTTCACATATCTGTGTTTGAGTTTCTCTTGGCTGTTTAAGAAACTCAAAGCATGATTGTCAATTAAAAAAATAAACTCTTTAGGAAGGAGATAGTGTCTCCATTTTTTCAATGCTTGAACCATGGCATACAAATCCAAGTCATAAGAAGAATACTTCTTTTTTCCCTCATTGATCTTCTCATTGAAAAATGCTACAGGTCTACCCTCTTTGCTCAAGACTACCCCAATTGCATACCCACTTGCAATGCTAAGATGGGTTGTTGTGCTATCTTTTGTTTGAAAATTTGAAGGCTTTTTTCTGCTTCATCAGACCACACAAAACCTTTTCCTTTTATCCCATTTGATTGTATCAATAATTGGAGAGTAGATATGATTGAAATTTCTTACAATTTTTTTGTACAAACTAGCAAGATCGTGGAAACTTCTTACCTCACTAACTAATTTTGGAGTAGACCAACTGAGAATTACTTCCACCTTGTTGGGATCCATCTTCAAAGTACCTTTTGAGATCACAAATCCAAGATAAACGAACTCCTCTTTCATTAATTCACACTTCCTCAAGTTAATCATCAACTTCTCTTCATTCAACCTTTTCAAAACCATGTCTAAATTCTGCAAGTGCTCCTCTTTTGTCTTACTAAACACAAGAATGTCATCCAAATATACAACTACAAACTTTCATATGAAATGCTTCAAAACTTCATTCATTAGTCTCATAAAAGTGCTTGGTGCATTTGAAAGCCCAAATGGCATCACCATCAATTCATACAACCCCTCATTCGTTTTAAAGGCAGTTCTCCACTTCTCTTATCATGATTTGGTGGTAGCCCCTTTTAAGGTCAATTTTTGAAAAGTAACAAACTCCTCCTAAACATTCCATCAAATCCTCCATTCTTTTATGAGAAAACTATACCTTATAGTGATTTTGTTAATTTCCCTTGAATCGGTACACATTCTCTAATCTCCACCATTTTTGGGTGTCAATACAATAGGGACAACACATGGACTTAAGCTTTCTCTTATGAGGCCTTTATCAAGAAATTATTGTATTTGTTTCCTTATCTATCCATTTTGTTGAGGAGTCATTTGTACACAGCCTTTTTGGGTAGGTTTGCTCCTGGTATAAAGTCTATTTGGTGGCTCACATTCCTTATAGGTGGTAAAGAACTAAGGAGCTAATCTCCAAAAATTTCTTGGTACTTGTTCAACAAGGTTTGCACTTATTTGGGCACATATTCAAGCTTTGCTATTGTCATAATAGATTTAGGTCTGATTATGATTCCATACCCTTTTCCACTTTCTTCTTTCATAGTTCTCAAGAATTCTTTTTTCCCAACCAACATGATGCTTGACCCAACTTGTGTGTCTACATTTTCATCTTGAAAAGGGGTGAGGGTAAATCAAACTGCATCCTTTTCAATCAAATATGTATTTTTCTATCCATCATGTTTTCCTTTTCTATCATATTGCCAGGGTCTTCCTAACAACAAATGACAAACATCCATTGGGATGATGTCACATAATATCTTGTCTGTATACCCCCCAATATTGAATTCAACCCATCTTTTCTCATTCACTAGGACTTGTTGACCCTTATTCAGCCAAGAGACCTTGTGAGGTGTGGGGTGTATGATTATTTTCATCTTTAACTTTTTAACCATCTCCAAAAGAACCAAATTATCAGCAAAACCAGAACCAACAACAACCTTACATACCTTACCTTCAGATTTGCAAGTGGTTCTAAACAATGACTTTCTTTGTGGAGGCTCTTTCACCATAGGAACCTTGAGTATTTTTCTTCTTATCATCAAGTACTCTCCAACCTCTAGAGAAGCATGATGAGAAGGAGATTTGACACTCTCACAATCTTCTTCTTGCACCAACTGTGTTCTTCTTTCACCACCATGTGATGTAGAAGGTTGTTTATCCAGGCATTTCCATTCTTGATGGCCAAATTGATTACATTGATAGCATCTTCCTAAAAATATGCTTGAACCTCTACCTTGTCCTCCAAATCAGCCTCTATTATTAGATCTCCTACCTTTGAAACCACCTCTTGATTCCGAGCCTTGATCTTGACTACCACTTGTTTTAGCTTGTCCTTATTGTGATTGTACTCTTCCTCCAAATGTTCCTCTTCCCTTGAAGTTATTTCCTCTACCGCTACTTCTTTTTTCCTTCTTTTCAACTTCTCTTCTACCCTAATAGCCAATTGAAAGCACTCTTCCACTATTCTAGGGGTGGCAAGACTCAATTCATCTTGGATATTGAACCTTAACCCATTTATATACCTTGCTATCTTCTCAACTTCATCATCAACATGACTTGCTCTAATGCTCAATTTATGAAACTCCTTTGTGTAAGCCATGACATCCATCTCCTTTTGTTTGAGATTTTGAATCTTTCTAAAGGTATGAATTTCATAGTCACTAGGCATAAATTGAACCTTGACTTTAGACACCATTCTATGCCATGAATTATTTTTTTCTTTTCCCTTCTTCACTCTCTCTTCCTACACATAATTCCACCAAGTTAGGGCAGGGCCTTTCAACTTAGTTTTAGAAAATTTCAACTTTTGTTCATCTTCTACCCCCTTGTATTCAAAATAATTATCTAGTGCATCAACCTAATCTAACACTTCTTCACTATACATCTTCCCACCATACATGGGTAATTCCATTTCCACTTCAATAGTATCTCCCTTGACATTCTTCAACATCTTAACCATCCTCATCTCTTCAGGATCCAACTCTTGTTCATGGGATCCTCCTTGACAGTTTTCATTCTCATTCTCTTCCTCTTCCTCTCAGCCACTCTCATCTGTAGTGGCCTTACCTCTTCTTTGGTTTGTTTCCAATGCTACAAGTATGGCTAAAGAGCTTCCTGAGATTCCTTCATCAATCTTATTTCCCTAGCAATGACTGTACTTCCCTTTGGAGGCATCTTGTTCCCTTCAAATTGCATTTTTTCCTCAAATGACGAAAACATATGCTCTAATACCAATTTAATGAAAATCATGGTGGAGATTCTCAATCCAATCACAATTCAACAATATTTTCAATTTGGAAACCCTACTTAGTGTTTTTCTCACAATTCCCTCAAATTTCCTTGTAACACTTCAAACAGTGAAATTTCACCATATCTTTTAAAGGAGATTTCAAACCTGCCATTGAATTGTCATTACATATACCCTTTATGCTCTTCTTTGACATTTCAAATTTGTACATATACTTGTTTTGTAACAACATCCTCTAAAATTGACTACTATGCTTCCCTTAAGCCTAATTAGCCTTGTTTTACAAAGAAACTTCAAGGTAAACCTTCTCCCAATCACAAACTCCTATTTTATTACTTCAACCAGGTCACATGGGGTCTGAATCACCAACTTTTATCAAAAGGAACATTTACAAAATCACCTATCTTCAAAACCCTACTTCTACCTACAGTCCTAAGCCTAATACATTAAGATATTAGGCTAGGGCTCGGTCAAACACTGCCCTACCTCCATTCCCTACATCTAAAATCTTAAAAAACATGAAAAAAACTCTACCTAATGCTATTCCACTAATTTGCAGAGGTTTCCAGTAGTGTAATGGTTCAATAATCCATTTTTTTCACTCAAACCCTCTTAACTTAGGGTTTTCAAACCACTTTCAATAAATTGCCTCTAGAATCCTTCAAACTTGATGAAAATGAATAAAATCAATGGGAAATGTTAGAATACTCCACTCTCTACCAATTCCAAACAATTTAACAAAATTACTAGGCCATACAAGCCATACAAACTTTCTGTAGCAGCATAATTACTCAAGAAATTACAGCAAAACAAAGGTTTATTTATTGTTTGAACACAAACTTGTCTCCAAAAACTTTCCTTGAGTTGTTTAAGGCATATTTAAAAATAAAACCAAAAACCAATGGTTCACAACTACCTTTTGAACTTGTGACCGTCCAACTTCCAAAAACATCCAAAAATGCAAAGTTTTTAATGCAACATTTGCAACATTTACAAAATATGACAACTTTTGATACCACCGACCCCACATGACAAAAAATAATAACCATGGTCTAATTAGACCTTATTACATAAAAATTGGACTCAACAACACAAAAACCTATTATCTAACCCCTTTACATGATCAATGCTAGGTGCCCCTACACCACACCCTAATCCCCACCACCACCTCCACTAGGAATATATCCTTTTGGCTTCTTCCTTTTTGGCTCACTATTAGTATGTCCATAGCTTGAAGCCTCTGGAGTGGTTGTGGAAATTTTAAGAAAAGAAATCTTCCTAACCATCTCTGCAATAGAAGCTTCTATCTCATCTTTCTTCAAATCTTCTGGCAATTTTTCATTCTCCAATTGTAATCTCAAAATCTCAGGATCTAGAGGTGTAGTGGAAAAAATATGACCAATTTTAACATTGTGTGTGGGGGTTTCAACAGATGAAGTATGGGTACTGGTACTGGTATTGAAGGTATTTTTCTTAGGTTGATCAACGGGCCTCTTCCCATGATCTACAAATGATGTCTTCTTAGCAGTAGCAGGAGGATCTAAGGCTCTGGTAGTTGAGACAAATATCGCATAGGTATTAGTAGTAGAGGTTCCCATCAGGATTGTTATTTCAAGGATATCATTGGTCATTTTAGCAGAAAATTTAAAGACATTTTCCTCAAAGGTCTTACACCTAGCAACATATTCTCTCATCTTCTCTAATCTTTGTTTTTGAGCATCTCTCTCAAGTTGTTTAGCTCTAATCCTATCTTCTCTATACTTTGATACCCTCAATCTATTATTTTCTTCCTTTTTAAGCCTTAGCTCTTCCTCTTCTATATCTTTCATATCTTTATCTATATCTTCTTCATTTTCTAGAAGATCTCCAGGGTCACTCAATGTAGGAGTACAGTAAGGTTGGTCAATAGGATCTTGCTCAAGAGAAAGGTTCACTTCTACATTAGGAGCTTCACCTCTTTGCTTAAATTTTTTTCCATTAAAAATGGAGCAAACCATAGGGGTTAAAGACTCTTCAAACTTCTTATTCTTACCCCAAAACTCCCACCTATCATCATCTCTTGAAATGTTAAGCTCATTATCAAACAATTGCTAAACAGGAAAACTTCCTCGGTCTATGTTAGACCCTTCAACTTCATGTGCCTTTTCCTAGACACCGACACTACTTACATAAATATTAAAAGTAGGAGAAGCATCAATAGGGGAATCAACAAACTTACTTTATTTAGAGCTTTTCTTAACCAAGGTGGGTTGCTTCTCTTTTACAGAGTCAGATTCTACCTTATGTTTAGGATGCTTCTTTGCATAACTTTTGGTCTTATTCATGATTTCAAATATGTTAGAATCCTTCTTCTTGTGTTCCTTTTGAGAATTTATCATTATATTGGTATTAGAGACTTTAGAGCCGCCACCAATAAAAAGTGATTGCACTTTGAATTTATATTTGTAACCTAAGAAAAGACTTTAAACATCACCTGACACATAGTGATAGAATGAACTAAGACCTAATGCATAAAACTGAGTATGACGTGACTTCTTGCAAAAAAATTTAAAACCAATTATTCTTCAAACACTAAATAATAATATAATAAACTACTCGACTCTATACCAAATTTGAACTTAGAGACTTTGGACTTATTTTAGTCCCTAGCAGAGTTGCAAATCTGTTGGTTATCTTTTAAGAACCAAACTAATCTTCAAAAATACCTATGGACTTTACCATTTCCAATACTTAGTACTCCAAAGGAATTGGCCAGTGAACAAGTAAAATTTGTGAGAATTCTACTCCTACACTTTGGGCTCTATTAAACCCAGGAGGGTGATCCTACAATGTATACTAAGGAATTTATATGACTACTACTCAAATACATGGTCAACAATAGATAATTCTCATAAACTTACTCAACAATGTAGCACATCAAATAAGTTGGCAGCTGATTTATTGATATCCTACAATTAGAGTATGAGAAGATAAAACTCAACACAAAACAACTACAATAGTATTCATTTATAAAATAAAAGTGATTAGCTAATGAATCAACTCAAAAATTGAATTATGAATACTTTGCACTAACCATTGTCTTATTCCAAGCACAAAGTCAATATTAACTTATGCAACCAAACAAAATCCTATCAATAGAAACCTACAATCTCAAGAAACACTACTTTACAACATTCCCCTATTACATTCATGATCATCACAACTTACAAATATCCTAGCACCTAATTCCTATGAATTAACAATCTCATCCAAGCATTTACATTAATTAATTGAACTAATAAGTAGGAATGAAATTAATTATCCATTGAGAAACAATAGAGACAAAAAAAAAGAATCCTAATTACTTTCATTTGTAACTCATCAAACGAGTACAAGGAGAAACAATAGCCATGAAATTGGTATCACTCTGTATTGTATTTGCTATATTGTTATCAAAATTACATACATAATAACAAAACTTTGAACTTAAGAGAAAACTCTAAAACATGCTTGATATTCCTTTTACAATTCACTATGTTGAATGCAAAACAACAAACCCCTACTTTTTGGCCCTGAATTCCCTCTTACAGAAATGGAGAAAAACAAGCCTTAGGCCAGAAAGTACATATGTCAAAATCCCATTGGACCACTTATAATAAAGATTCCC
>VDFB02353953.1:0-44621 GCA_007258455.2 Sequoia sempervirens
TGGATTCTTTAGATGAGGTGTAAGGAGGATTCAGAAAGATACTTTGCTCTTGAGATGGAAGGGGATCATCTTGGATGAAACAAAAAGAGATAAGGGGATCATCATGAGGTTCTTGAGAGATGGGATCTTGGTCAAAGATTGGAAGCAGTTGTGGAATTTTGGTATCATTGGATGGAGTGGAAAGAATTCTTTGATCTTGATGTGCAAGGGAGTCTATGCTAGCATTCTTTGGACTAAGAGATTGACATGAATCATTGGATGTAGATGGTATGATAGGAGAGGATGGTTGAATAGATTTGTTAACTTGGGTGAAAGACTCATGAGGTTTATTTTTACTTATGGGGGATGAAGATAGGTGCATGACATGGTAGGATTGCTCAATATTATTTGTGTTTGAGGACTTAGATTTAGGTTTCTCATTTAGCCTTTGCAGAAAGTCATGGACATTGAACTTGGATGATGCAGTTTTGGGTGAGGATAAAGGCTTATGAAATGATTGCATCACTTCATTCAAATGTTGGGATTCAAGCTATTTTTTAAGCTTTTTCAAACGATGGTCAAGATATTCAATCCTTTGGTTTCATTCATAGGTCAGGGATGAATATGGAGGATAGTGGTTAGACATGTTTGATTGATGGTTGTGGGAATGTTTTGAGGTGTTGTAGGATGGTTAGTGAAATTTTGGGACTTAGCTTATGGATGGTTTAGGGATGATTATTATGATGGATGAAGCATGAGACCCAAAGGTTATGATAGGTGATGATGTTTGATTGAGGTTTACTTTTGAACACACATGCAAGACATAGCAGAAAAAATGTTTGATTTTAACAATACAAGCACAAATCCTAAGGTTGGTAAGGACTATATTCACTGGATTCCACGTGGGTTTCCCCAACTACACTTATTCTTAGTGGGTGACTTAGAAGCTTGGCCACACTAGCTCCCCTCCATGGCACTCACTTCTCTGGTCAACCAAGCTTCGAGCCCTCATGAATCTCCCATGACAAACTCTTCACCTATACTAAGAAATGTGAGAATGTGGATGCCTTGACAACGATCGTTGATGCACCAACAAATAAAAGGGTTTTTTGGAAAACTATACAAGAGGATTCTAGTGAATACTCAGGGACATGGCACCTTGTGAGCGTACAACAAGCCACTTAAGGATTTAACCACTCTACTAGGGGCTCTTATACATTTAAAAGAAAAGATGGGTACCCATTTTTGAATCTCACTACACTGCTAAGGCCTACATACCATGAGGACTTGATAGTTTAGTCTCATCCTTTTATATACCGGCCCAAGCAAAAAACCAGTTGGAGTCATTCCCTCTTGTGAGGCAGGCCCCTTTAAGGTATAAACACAAAAATAGATGGGTCTTGCTTTTTGATCACCTATTTTGCACAAAGTGAGAGCATAATACCTACCATCCTTCAAACATAGCAAACAGTATTCATTGACCTCCTAGTTAAATCTATGTGAAATAAGATAGTTGTTCTTTTTAAGCACCAAACGAAATATTTTCTATACTAAAAGACAGTCAGTTTGAAAAATCAAATCTTTGAGAAACATCTTGCACCAAATGTCATTAGTAGTTTCAAATTTAAGTCTTTGGAAAATGAGAGTTTATGTTGAACCTGCAAAGAGAAAATCAACAATTAGCCACAAAAAAACAATTAAACAATGAAGGGAAAAAGACATTAATCTAAATTAGAAATTAAAAACTAATCTAAAATTAAAAATTAATCTAAAGTTAGTAACTAATCTAAAATTAAAAACTAATAGAAATTAATCTAAAATAGAACTAATCTAAAAATTAATCTAATCAAAACTAATCTAGATTAAAAACTAGTATAAAATCTAAATTAAATTAAAATTTGAACTAAATTAAAACTAAATATTAAAATCTAAATAAAAATCTAAAATTAAAGGCAATTATTTAAAATATTAAAATCCCCAAAGTAGAAATAAATTGAATAGAGTTAAAATAAATTTTAAAAGAAGCTAAAAGTGAAATCTAAGTTAAAACTAAGTTTAAAAGTCTTCAAATTAGTTAGATCTAAAATTAAAAACTACATTAAAGATCTAAATCTAAAGTGTAACATCTAAAATTTGAAATTTAAAATTTAAAGGAAGCCCCTAAGAATTAAAATCAAATTTAAACTAAGGCCTAGAATTAGAATCTAAATTTAAAAATCTAAAATTAGAAACTAAATTTAAATCTAAATTTAAAAATTGAATCTAATTTAAAACTAAATTTGAAACTAAGTTAGAATCTAAAATTAAAAATTAGATTAAAATTTAATTTAAAATCTAAATTAATTAACACCCACTATCGTTGCAATCTTTTCACCATAGGTATGCCACCTTTTGTGCTCAAACAATAAAATTTCGTCCTCCCAAAACAACAAAAACAATTTTTTGAAAATACCAAGAACTCATTTTGAACAAAAAAATGATAAAAATTTCCTTGCAAAAGATGGTTTTATATAGAAAATTATGCCCTCAGACAACAAAAATGCCTCTATGAATGATCAATGCTTTGCAAAATGACAAAACTACTTCAAGATGCACACAGTTGCAGGATGAATTCACACAAAGAGGGAGCCATTCTCAACAAAGGTAAACAATGAAAAGGTGTTATCAAATCAAACACATGTAGTTGGTAGGCGTAAAGCTAGATTATCAACAACTGTTTGTCATTATTCGCTGCATATGAACTAAAAAAATTAGATTTTATCAACAAACCATATGTTAATTGAAAACTTCTATCAAATGAATCAACTAAGAGGATAAAAGGCTATCAAGAGAGCATCAAGCCACAGTCGTGTTTTCATCTTATCTCTAAATTTACAATCTGAGTCTTTACAATTTTTGGGAAACAATGAGAAAACATCAAGACGCATAAAACTATTAAATTTCTCACAGACCCAGTTTATAGTTTGTGAGAAACGATAAAAAGGATATGATTCACAGAGGACAAAAGGTTGTCAAGAGAACATCAAGCTATAGTCGTGATTTCATGATATCTCTAAATTTACGATTTGGTTTTTTATGATTTTTAGACAACAATGAGAAAACATCAAGATGCATAAACCCATTAAATTTCTCATAGACCTAGTTTACAAGTTTGTGAGAAATGATTAAAAAGATATAATTCATAGAGAACAAAATGCTATCAAGAGAACATCAAGCTGTAGTCATGATTTCATGATATCGCTAAATTTATGATCTGGGTCTTTACGATTTTTAGACAACAATGAGAAAACATCAAGATGCAAAGACCCATTATATTTCTCACAAACCCAGTTTGTAGATGGAGGAAACAAAATAGATTCAAGATCTTATGGATTAAGATTTAAATCATTTCAACATCCAAATAATAGATAACTTGCAAGAAGATTATTCAAACATGCAAATTCAAATGCAAAACTTTAATCTACTTGTGAGGAAATAAACTAATTATCCCTATTACACTCCTCAAATCAAGATCTTGTGTAAACAAAATGGCTCTCAAAAGCACACACACAAGAGGCTATGATTTATTGGAGATTCAAATGCAAGATGTAAAGACTATTGCAAATCTAAAAAAATAAAACTATAACTTGAGAATAAACTAGCATGCAAGATGAAAATGATAGCTAGATTGCGAGTGTTATTGATAGAGATTCAATGCATGTATTAGATGATCCCAAAATGAGGTAGATGTTGTATAGTTTTGCACACACGCCCCACTGAAAGTAGGGACCCTCTTTTTGCTCTATTTTTTGGTGTCTTTTGGCCCCTTAATTTTATTGATTTGGTTGTCTTTGGAGATCCTTAGATGTTCATCTTGCTTGCCCAAGTGAGTTTCCCAGGTTGCCCTTTGAAAAAACTAAGCTCTGAACAAAATCTGAGTTTTTACCCCAATTCGGGATTTTCCGGTCTGTCTGGATTTTCCCGGATTCTGCTCAAAGTCCGGCTCTATGCAAAAATCTGGGTTTTTACCCCAATCCGGGATTTCCCGATCCGTCCGGATTTTCCAGTTCTGCTCAAATTCTAGATCAATGAAGTCCAGGTCTTTGCCTACGTCCGGGATTTTCCGCCCAACCCGGATTTTCCCGGATTTCTTGAGTTTTAGAGTAAAGTGCCAAAAGTCCGAAATTTTATGCTATGAAATCCGGTCCCCCGGATTTTTTCGGATTTTTGCCTAGCTTTGTGCAAATTGAAATGCTGGATTAAATTGATGAATTTGATGATAAATGCTCAACACCCCATGCTTAATTTGATATATTACACGATGTTTCGCGCATTCTTGGTTCGTTTTGATGATCTATTGTTGAAATTTTTGCCTTATTCGGTAGAATCCTGTCTGGCTGGATTTTTCCGGATTCTGGTTTGGAGTCCGCCTGACCTGGATTTTCCCGGATTTTCCCCTTGGTCTGGTTTCCCGAAATGGAAATTTTTGAAAATGATTATTTTTTCCAAAAATGAAATTTTTTAAAAAATGATCCTAAAAATGAAAATTTCTTGAGATAAAAAAAAATTGAAAATAAAAATTATCCAAAAATGGAAAAAATTCTGAAAATGGAAAGTTTCCTTATAAAAATGTAAGTTTTTTAGAAAAGGTCAAAATTTTATTCAAATTTAATTTGAACATGTGGGCTATTAATGATGATATCTATTTTTCAGGACTAAACAAATATTAAAAGGGGGACTTGCATATGGATTCGTGCCAAAAGAGGGGAATCTAGAAATGTTTAGTTTAAATTTTCAAAGTGGGACCTGCCTAAGAATCTGTGCCAAAACTATCTACAGCTGGAGGACTTTCTGGAAAACACGTGAATCTGATCTTGCTGGAGATCATGGGCCGATATAGATAATATTCATGCATTTAATGGAAATCTTATCCTATTTTAAAATTCTCTTGGCTGACCTGTTTTGGGGCCCGTTATTATTATAAAATCTAATTAGGCCGACCTATTTTGGGGCCAGTTATTGTTGTAAAATCTAATTAGGCTGACATGTTTGGGGGTTCTCTATAAATGGAATTTGTGCCTCATTTGTAAGGGGGGAGAGAGATTAGGAGAAGATTTGATAGAGAGCGAATTTAGCGGTAGAGCAGAGGTAGAAGTTAGTCAATTTTTGAGCAAGTGATGTAACAGAACACAGGAATTGTTGCTGAAATTTGGTGATTCAATACAATTGCAGACATTGTGATTCTCTGGTGATCTCTTTTGTGTTGACTTATCTTGCATGGTTCTTATGATTCTATCTTTCGGATTGCTCAAGGTTGTTAGATTTAGATTTAAATCTGATTCAATGATGTTTATGATTTAATGTTTGAAGTGTTTGCAGCAATCCCTGGTCCATACTTTTTATAGCTAGCTGATGGTTAGTTGTTTTGTAAAGTTAGCCTGGACCTTTATATTCATTGTGTTTGGTTCAATTGTGGAGATTTATTCATTTCAACTGCAATTGGGTTGTCTTGGGTGAATGTTCATGATCTGAAAATCTTTAAAACCTTAGAAGATTGCACTGTTTATGTAAGATTGCAGATTAATCTTGGTCAAGCAGAGTTTGGTTTCGCTGGGATTGGTCCATTTCAAGTGCTTATCATTTGCATTGTTAGTCTTAGGAATAGTTTAGATTTAGAAATTTCTCTGAACCCTTATCTCTTTTGTTGTTTATTTTGAATATGGGTTAGTTTTAGGATTGAAAGCATCACTATATTGTTGCATCTGATGAAAATTCACTTCCAGCATTGTTCATTTGTAAGGCCCCTTGTGATTACCAGCATTTTCACATATTATCTGAGTTGTTTATGCATTGTCATGACCTGACACCTGAGAGACCTTGGGGTGATTTTCAACAATTTATTGTTGAAGATTATCTTTCAAGAGAGATAGAATATCATTTTCTGTCTGAGTTGTTGTGCAGAAAACACCATCAACATTAGAGAGGTTGTTTAAATAGAGACCCTTAAGAGAAAGTCAAGCATCGGGATAAATATGGGATAACATGGGAGATTAGTGGTATAGGAGGAATGAGTGGTAAATGGTAAATGGTAAGTGGTAGGAGGGAATACTAGAGGGATTTTATTTAATAAATGGAGAAAATGGATATAAGGTGTATGTGTTAAGGATAGAATAATATTTATTGGATTAATTCAATAGAAGATATGAAAAAGAAGAATGGAATGAGATGAATAATAGATAAAAATGAAATGATAGGACATATTAAGGATATAGCCAATGCCTGAAGAAAATTAAAGTTAAATGAGGATAAATTTAACAAAAAAATTATGTGTCTACAATAAGCATTCATCATAAGAGCATGTAGACAACATATAGATCAATAGTATCCACTGCATCTCATATAATCTCAAAATAATCAATTTCAAGTGTACAATGATATCACAAAATATGGAGAGATACATCAACAAAATGGCAGGAAACCATAAATTCTTTGACTGAATAAGCAAATACATCAAGTCTTAGTACATCAAATGTGAGCACAAAAGCTACGTGCTACTCCCCCCAGACATTGTAGGCCTCATTGTGCCTACTGCTAAACCACCAGATGGACTTGCACCTGGATCTCTGAGAAGTGGCCCAATCATACCCCTACTTGTAATCTGTGACTGACTTTGACCTAACCTACCACTGATAGACTGTGCATAACTAGGGGCACGCTGCTCTACAGGAACCACCTAATAATATAGTAATTTGTAGTACTTTGTCTCTTGGGTTGCATGTCAAACCTCTTTGAGCATATCCCCTACAATAGTCCCCTCAAACACTCTCTATAATCTCTTGGCTAGCGCCTCTGCATGCTCATATCTCTTTCTCACGACATCTCTCTCTGTTGTCAGAGAGATAATCTACTCCTATGCCTGCACTAGCTTTCCTTGTAAGCCCTCCACCTGTAACTATAAGGCATCTATTTGTGCCTATTGCTGATGGGAAGGCACACAAAACTAAACTTGGGATGGTCATGCCTATTGTTGTCCTGAGGGAACCATAGATCTCCTCCTCTAGGGTACTCTGAAGTCCAATATCTATTTGTCACCCACATCTCCACCATCTCCACCATCTCCATCATCCCCTTCATCCCCACTATCTCCCTCCTCATCATCACCATCTCCCTCATCCCTCCTCTATCTCAATGAATGCTATGGTTCTCTCTCATCATCATCAAATATCAGTATTAGCTCATTGGGACTAGATATCCTTGGTAAGAAATGTGTAAAAAAATTCTCAACATACTCATCTGTCATCACACCAACCGTGATCTTTGAACATTAATCCCATACCTGTGTCTACAATCCAAAATACTCCTCGCAAGTTGTATCATAAGATATAGTGGGTCCCCACTCTAGAATATCATGTCGTCTCCGAGCATATAACACAACTCCCTAGGGCATCCCCTTAACTCGGTAATACTAACAAAGTACCCTCATGAGTATGAATCTCTCAATAATCAACTATGTTCATCCAATCAAATACCTCGAAGTGCAAACATATGGCATCTCAAGATCATCCTCGAGCCTCTACTCACAATCTAAGTATGGTTACCATATGACTGCCTCCAAATCATCAAGCACTCTCCGCCAATACTCCAATTTTCCTAACTTGCGTTGGACAAGAATACCTGTGTACCCAAAGACATATGGTCTGCCAACCAGACAATCTCTATTCGCCAAAGGATGAGTGACAACTATATGCTCCCAAGCCCAAATATGAAGTAGTGTCACTCCAGTTGATAAACTAGCAACTCCAAGATACACCACCTGATGCAGATCATGATATAAATGTGCTAACATATATGAAACCCATACATATCAGATCCCCTGAGTGATCATACTCTCCAGCACCCTACCCCATCCAACGGATAGTCCCTTCGACCTATGGTTGGGACATAAGAAACCTCCAACAAACCTAGCTAGAACAAATGGTAATGGCTCATAAGAATCTACCATATCCTGCCATGGGGTCTCGTAACCGCTAATCCCATCATCATCAAAAATCCTCCTCAGCATCTCAATACCTCCCTACTCTATGTGATCATATACGACTACCTCTCCAACCACGAGAATCCTTAATATCTGATACACATCCTTTGGGGTAACCATCATCTCACCGGTAACCAAATGGAATGTGTTGTGGTCACTATGCCACCTCTCAGCTAATGCAATCAATAGTCCCATGTTTATCCTATACTGGGGCATATCAAGCAAGGAAGATAAACCACATCGCTTAATGACACCCAAATTTTCCTGCACCAAACATGAAATCATATCCCAAGTCTTTGAGTAGTGCTCCCGAGACTGAAGAACTCTTAAATTCTCCTATAATCATGACATATCACAAATCAACATTTTATCAATCAACTTATCAATATATCTAATTAGCTCAAATGAGATTTCAATCAAACATCATAGAGTGTCTATCATTGAATCTCATCCACCATGAGGTCAATCATCATCTATCCTATCAAACATCACCAAAACAATAGCTGACGTGATCATCAAGCATCAAAAACAAGGAGAAAAGTCAATATTTCATCAATTCCGGTGTCATTGTGCAAAACAGAGCATCTATGCACTGGAACAATGGATGTGCTACAAAAATACATCAATGCACTAAAACAGACAACATATGTGCCACTTTGCGACATAAATGCACTAAATCCTAAATGTGCTAAAGGAGGGAACCTATGCACTATTTCGGGTACTAAATGTGCTAAAATCCAATTCATAGATTTTTAAAACATGAAAACATGAGAAAACAAATTCAAATTTCAACAAAAGGTGGCTTCTCAAGGTACGTACCGAAGGTCCATACATGGCAGGGTGGTAGTGTCGTCGAACTCACTCGAATTGATAAGTGTGGTATGAGATGACCATCTTACTAAATTGCTATATCAGCTCAATCACTCACATTGCAAATGAATTCAAATGAGCTCCTTTTTCATCTTTTTATCTTTTAAAGGGGTAAATGGAGGGTATTTAAGTGGGATTACTTTTATTTTCAAAAAGGGCATCAATTAATCAATTGGCAGGGTCATTCTTCTTTATCGGGAGATAAATCGTCAAAAAATCCTAAAAATTTGAAAATCCTCGTAAAATCATAAAAATCATAAAAATTGAAAAATTTCTCAATTTATCTCCTGAGGGGGCATACATGCATCATCACTCGAAAATTAGCATCTGGGGCATATTGAATTTTTTTATCAGCACTATCAACATTTTTTTTTCTTTAAAGCAATGTGTCACAAACACATCACTTCAAAAAGGGGCAAAATGTATACACTTAAATTTGGTCTCGAGGATTAATTAAATACAAGTTACTTAATTAATAATCTTTCATTCTTCTATTTATAAATAAATTGAAAAAATTATTTATAAAGTTCATTTTCTCTAATTCTTCCTATCCTAAATCATTTTCCTCATATTTTAATTAAATGAACAAATTTAATTAGTTTGTTTTATTTAATTAACCCCCTCTCACTAAATTTGAATTTAAGCACATGTCTACTAACTTCTTCCCACCTTCCACCTCATCATGTGTCTCAAGAATTAAATATTTCTAATATTTAATTTAGCATTTATCATCAACAAATTCTAACTAATTAGGGACACTTGGCCTTCATCTCCATTTTATTCCTCTTCACACTTGGCAGTTTGTCCCTATGAAGGGAACACATTTCCCCTTTTCTCTCTAACCTCTTCATCTTCAACTGTCCATTCTCTAGATCGAATCCAGACCATTGATTTCTGCCACCTAGGCTCATGCCTTGGAAAATTTATAAATAGGCCCTCATTTACAGTAAAGAAAGGGAGAGAGAGCTAAGAATTTGTAGTAATTACACTCTGTGGAATTTTAATTAGCATTGTCATTTTAGTGAGCATTTTAGTATTAGCATTTTAGCATCAAGTAGTTTAATCATGGAATTTTCATTAGCAACATCTTAATTACAGTATTTTCATCATATCATTTTCATTAGCAACATTATTATCTTTGCATATCATCTACAACTAGTTTATCAATCATGTAATGTAGGAAACATCTCTTGCATTTCCGGCATCTCTCATTCTTCAGATTGTCATTTGGAAAGTCATGTGCACAAACAATCTGAGAGAAAAATGACTTAAAGAATCCTTGGAGATAGAGGTCAATGCGATGCCATTAAGGAATTGTTTTTTTAGTTTGATTATTATTTGCTACATATACAATAGAGGATGAGATTCAACACCCTAAAGATGATGAGGTCTAGAGGGGAATATAATCCTCAACTACCTCAAGGATCAAAGCTCCAGTTACGGGATGAGATAAAGAAGAGGTTTATTTTTCTTTTATGCAGAGTTAGAGGATGAGAGTTTCAAAAACTAAAAGAGGAGGTTGTAGAGGTATATTAGACAAAATAGAAAGCTCTCAACCAAGGATGATAGCATGGTGTGTAGACATCCCTGCAGTGCATTATAATTTCATATAAATGAAAATTGAGTTTACCACAAAAAACAACTAAGAACCTACTAAAAAAAATTACCGCTGAACTCTCGAAATTGCACTGAAGTAACAAAGAAATAAAGACAACATAAACTAAATTAAATGGGAAGGAAATGGTAAAATGAAAGAGAAGAAAAGAGGTACTCACAAGATGTCCAAGAATGCAGCCTCCAATGAAGTTACCAATTTGATACCTACACAGAAAGAAACAGGAAAAATTTTGGGACTGTTTTATGGTCTTGCCTCAATCAAACCCCTATGTAGGTGTTCCCACCTCCATAGACAAAAAAATGGATAAAGATAGAGAAACTAATAGATGAAATAAAGAAGTAAATAGAAGTTCCAGAATAGCATACTACTAAAGTAAATAGATAATGCAATCAGGAAGCTATAGTTACCCTCCTTCAGTGAGTGAGAAATGCCAAAAGGAAGAGGCTACAACACCCAAGCCTGTACAAGATGTGCAAATAATGTCAAAGATTTGATGTAGAGAGAAAAGGTGTAATGGAGGTTGTAAAATATGGTGTAGAAAGTGTAAGACAGAGTGAGAAAGCTTAAGAAGAGTGAAAGAATGAGAGAAGAATTGAATGAATTTAAGAATGAATGCTCAAAATGAAATTTTGAGAGATTATATGCATGTAGAGGGTTGTTCCTAGCATGGTTGCAAGTTGTAGAGGCATTACACTCATAGGTAGGTAGGAAGTGTAATATCCAAATAGCTACTATAGTCAAGAATATTTATAAGACGTTTGTGCAATGCATAGATGGGTATGTGACATACGGTTGTGCAAAACAAAAATTCATCTTAACAACCAGGAACAAATAGGTTAAACACAAAATTAAGGGAATATTGCATTATCAAATTAATTTATCTAAAGGGGAGGTTTATGGAATGTGAAATTACATAGGATGTAAATTTTGACGTTACATTTTTCCCCTACTTTAGTGAGCATATGTATTCTAGAAGATGTGAGCTAAAGTAGAGAAGAGAAAGAGATTGGAGAGAATATACCCATGATGAAGAGGACATAGGTCTTCGATCTAATATATGCAATTGAAAAGTTGAGCCAAGATGCAAAGAGGGCATGGGTCTTTTATCCTACAAAGCTGACAATAATCTCACCACAAACATGTTAGGAAAAAAAGTGAAAAATAGACATAATAAGATTTGATCAGAGATAAAGACATCAATGAAAATTATGGCTAGCAATGTGTGTTATTCTAGAGACCATATGGTAAGCGAATAGGCTTGTAGTTTTTGCAAACTACATGTAGGGAAATCACAAAAGTTACAAGTCTAGTCAGGCTGCCCCCAAGTTAGACAACGAGATCAAGATAAAACACAAGTCTAGCCAATTTTCCCCAAAGCTAGACAAAGAGATCATAAGACATCAATATTTTTAACACATATTTTTAAAAAGTAAGAATAATCAAATATGATAGCCCCACTTAGAATGATGTGTGCTAGGCAGAGGAGTTGCACATGTCATTCTAAGGAGAAGAATGACAAAGAGATGTTGTGCCATGGCATACATAGTGAGATGTATCTATGAAATGTTATCATGTGAATTAATCATGACTTGATGTATATATATAATGTAAAGTATATGAACTGTCATCACCCCCAAATAGATTGGAATGAGAAGGTCACATGAAGACAAATAAAAATTTAGGTCAACATGGAAGAGGCCTAAATACCTCAATCTTTTACATCATTCCCAATGTGAATTTTCTTACAAAAAAATAGAAGAGTGATGAAACAAATAGAAGATATTTTACAACATATTTCCTCTCCTATATCCAAGTACCTACAAGGGTATCAAGGGTCCTCTAAGGGAGGGAACAAACATAAATAGACAAGCATGGGGGAACACAAATAAACACACAAATCTAATCTAAAGATAAGAAGAGGTACTACTCTAGTCCAATACATCTAACAAGTCATCATGCTCCCAATATAGATAATTATAAGGCAAGGGAAGATGATCCTGTAGAGGGAGGAAAATGAGAGCAATACCTACCAAGTCACCTACAGAAAGAGCCAAGGAGAAGGTGGCCTCAACACCCCCATCGACAATATCTTGCAAGGTTAACCTCATCATTCTAGCAAAGATAGATGATAGAGTTTGAATTTCCTCTATTACAAGAAGACTTGTGACAACTCCATTACAAGAATGGTACAAGACAAACTAGGATGAGATGAAGAAGAATATTTTTTATGACTACCCTTTCAAGTGAGGGCGTGCTCTAATTTGCACTTAAGAGGAGGATGTGGAATCCTCTCTTTATAAGAGGAATAAAGAGAAGAAACAAAAGGAATTGCAATAGATATGACCTTTGTGTGAGGCATATCAACAAGATTAAGGAAAGGAGGAAAAATAGGTAGAGAAGTGATCAAGGGAGGCTTCTAAGAAGGAGTGATGAATACCTGTACCCTCTTGGGGTGGGGTTCATTAGGATCTATCAAGGAAGATGGAAGTAGACTTGAGGAGGTAGGAGTGGAGATGGGAATAGGAATGGAGCTAGGAGAAATAAAAATAGAAAGAGACAAAAGTGGAAAAATCACCCTCAATATTCTATAAGGAATTACATTCCCAAGCCAATTCTCGTCGATGATGCATATGTTCAGGCCCAATTTGATTTCAATAATTATGACTATGAGGAATAGAGGCCTAAGAAGACTTTGGGGTGTCCTATTCCACTAGACGAGTATTATTCATGACTGTTACCAATGAAAGGGTAGGTTCTTAAGGGGGGACAAGAGATGCCACAAAAATAGAATTTGAATCTCAGCCACGAGCTCCTTTAATCTTTTTGCTTTAGAAGTAGGTGGAGGGATAAGAGGAGTCCTTGGGGCATGAGATGCAAGAGAATTAGAAGAAAAGGAAACTTCATTTGTGCTTCCTCTTACCATATGTAGTGTAGGAAAATACATACCCTTGCATTTTCACACTTTTTTGGGTCTACCTTGCTTTATTTATCCCTATTTATGTCTTAATTGGTCCTATTTTGCATCCACAAGCCTGATAAATGATATCTTTTTATGGCTAATCCCAACAAACATCAATGGATAAATGATATTTTAATGATTTTTCCTGTGTGTCCCTAATTTTTGGGTCGGGACTAAGATGCCACCTAGGGCGTCTTTGTCCCCCAAAGGTCTTGGGACCCTGATTTCAAAGGAACCTTAAATGGGGCCCTTTTTGGAGTCTATGCCCTGAGTTTCATGCCTCGGGACTAAGATGCCACCTAGGGCATCTTAGTCCCCCTTAGGTTATTTTCAAGATTTAATTTCAAATCTTGGCAAGATTTAGCCTCCTTTAATTAATGAATTCATATGTCAACTTGTTGTGGTGTAATTTCAAGATATTAAGCATAGATAAGTATAAATACAAGGTTCTTTCACTCATTTTATGATCCAAAAATCTAGCAAGTTGAATGAGCATTCCTAAGGAAAGTTTATGAGATCAAGAGCATTCAAGAGTAGCTCATCAAGCATTTGGAGCCATCATCAGGATTCAAGCATCATATCAAAGATCTTTTTGCATCATGCGTGTTTTTGAGCTAACATTTGTGATGTAGGGTTTTGATTCAAGCAAGCAATTCAAGTCAAGATCTATCAAGCATTCATTGGATTTAAGCTCTACATTCAAGCTAGCCACTTCACACAAGTTTGCATATTTCACAACAAGGGTTTGGTGAGTTGCAACATCTAGCATTTTTTTCATCCATCATTTCCCTCCTTTATTTCATTTCATTTCAAGGTTTAATTACCAACAAGGAGTTTGGCCAATGAAAACCCCCATTTACTAACAATAAACAAGTTTGTCCTCTCTTGTATGTTTGTGATTGCAAATTTAGGTTGAAGACTTGAAGATTATTTGGAGTGCAAAGTTGTAAAGTTGCAAAGTTGCATTGCAAATTTTTCATCTTCACATAAACTCACCTACATCCCAGATCTGGAAATTTTAGGACCTAAGATCCTAGAAGAAGGAAGTGTAGACATCAAGCCTCAGGATCACATTCAAATATTTCAAAAATTTCAGATGGGACTAAGTCACCACCTAGGGCGTCTTAGTCCTCCCAAAGGTATTTTTCAAAAATTATTTCAGATTCGATTCTGGCATCTGAAGATTCTGCATCTACCCCAAAAAATAGTAGGGGGACTAAGACAATAGTAAGGGCGTCTTAGTCCTCCCTAGCATATTTTCACAACATTTTTGCATTTCTAGAATCCTTTTCACATTTCCAAACATCCCAGGTACATACATCATAACTTTCTATTGCTTAATTTCATCATTTGCACTCATCATTTAGCTTGCATTACTAGGTTTTGTGAGTTGAATGTTATGTTGTCTATTCCAAGCTTTTACTTGGTGGTGAACCCTTCAAATCCTAAAGGATCCCCTCCTAGGCCTTCCTCATTGAGAATTGACTCACCCTTTGGGTTAATATTCAATCCAATTTGGGATCTTAGGACATTCTTGAATGACCTAAGGAGAATAGTTGCATTTCCACCACCTATTTTCTTTACGGTTCACCATACAAGGTCGGTCGGACAATTATAGGCAAGACTAGGAGTTGGAAGACTTGAGGTTTAGATTTCATCAACATAGGTGCCTTTCCTTTTCTTGTGCTAGGTATAGTAGAAGGAACTAAGGATACCATTGGAGTTTGTGAAATTGAGGCTTGATAAGGTTTGTGTAGGAGTGTATTTGTTTATAGCCTTTGAGGAGGAAGGTGTAGAGGACAAGGCACATTGTTGTACACACATAAATTCCTTCATGGAGATTGCATGAGATGAAAAGGGGAAAACAATAGTAGGGGCCACAACTCCCATCTTGTATCTAAAGTGGGCCCTGTAGAATAGGCCTCCATGCAGTAGTAAAGGTTTAATAGGAGTAGGAAATAAATGGTCTAATGAGAATCCCTCACGCAACACAAGGGGTTTTTATCCTATGTCATGTATAGTTTAGACTATACCATCGTGAGATAATTTCAAACATTTGTGGACTATTGATACAACTGCATTCATGAAGACTAGGCATGCAATTTGCCTAGTTTTATTCTAAAAAGGTTAGATTTAGGAATCACAACAAAAGAAACATCTAGGGAGTTGGGTCCAACTAGGACCAACAAGGAAATTAAACCAATAGGAAGCATAGAGAAGTCATTGTGAGTATAGATTGTGGCCTTTGATTCCTCATCTTTCTCCTTGTGCAAGTTGTTAGTAAAAAGTGTCTCCTATGTAATAACATTGACCTAGCTAGCAAGGTTAACCATAGCACCGGTTATGATGTTACTATTGACTTGAGCAGGGATGCAGAGAGGAGAAGGCTCCCTATTGAGGGGTAGGTTGTGTGGAGTAAAATTTATATAAGGAATATTCTCCACATGATTCATAGGAGGAATAGGAGTGAATGAGACCGTATTCACATACTCATAGTGGTTGGGTTCAAAAGAAGTAGAAGTGGATATGATTAGATTGGAAGAATGATATGGAAAGGGATATGTGTAGATTTGTAGTTGTATATTAGACTTGGCTATAGATTTTTTTTATTTTTTCTTTCTATTATCAAGTCAAATGGTACCGCTATCTATGTGGTCTTCAACTACATGTCACATATGTACATAATGTTTAGTGCCATGGCCAGGGACTTGGTGATATTAGAATGTGAAACTTTTGTGCAACTGTACCAATTGGGATATGGTTTATCATTTGGTAATGATGTAATTTTTGAGAGTTATCAAACCATATTTTAATAACTTTTGAAGAACACTGGTGTAAGACAGATAATTTTGTGAATACTCTATTACAACATGTAGTGTTCTCTTTAATAGGAACAAAAACATGTTCGCTACTACCTTATTATTGTTAGAATCCCCATAAATAGACATGGCTAAATGATTATCATGACAAGGGGACGAGGATGAACCCTCATACTGTGTCACCATCTGCTAGTAATCTCTAAGTTTTGCACACATATGGGTGAAAGAGGGATATTTCACTAAGATAATTTTTTATCTCAATATTGACTATAGATTCCTCATGAGCATGCATTGGACATCAAAATGGGGTAGGCATAAGAGATCTGAGAAATCAAGGATTATAGCAAGCAATAAAATCAGACACCTCCTCATGATCCCCTTGCTTATAATGGATGAGATCAATAAAGGTGACCTTCGGCCTAATGTTATCTTGGAACTAAGTTGCAAGAATTTATTAACCAATTTCTCAAAGGTGAAGATGGAATTTTTAGGAAGGAAGAAAAACCACTCCAATGTGGTGTCATTAAGAGACCATGGAAATTATTTGGCTAACAACACATCTTGATAGACAAAATAGCTACATATGGTAGTGAATGATAAGAAATGAGTTTACATGTCATACTTGTCATTGTATTTATCAAATTTTGGAATCTCTAACCCTTTGGGAATGGGAACATTTAGAATAATTAAGGCCAAGGGAGTGTGGTGATAATAGGGTTGCAAGGTGGATTGGGAAGTAGTGTTGGTTAGGTTGGATAATTGTGACTGAATTCAACCCATATTTTGCAATAGGGTACATTTAAGATGGGATTGGATGGTGGAGGTGGGGGTTGATTAGACATGACAAAAAAATTGAGATGTGGATTTAAGAATCTCATATCCCAAAGGAATGTGATTGAGATTGACTCAAGGATTGGAATTGTTTGTGTTATTAGCAAAAGTGACAAAAGGTATAGAGGGAATAGTATGCACCATGTGTATGAACACATCTAGCATCGAGAGATTCAATTGTGTGCATGTGATCTCTGATTGGGTATCCCGAGGGTGGCTCAAGACTATCGTGTATGAGGGTACATAAGTTTCTACTATATTAGTTATTCCATGGAGCAACTCAAGACCTTTGTAATCTAAGATAAGTATATTTCTCAGACCACAGATGATAGTAGTAGCTTGAGTATATAAGTTATCTTTGTTTAGGAAATATTCTAATTCTTTAAGTCTCTCTTCCAAAGATTGAACCTGCTCAAAGGGGACCCTAAGAGCATACCCATGGTCTATGGGAGAAGAAGAACCAAATAGAGTACTTTGTTGAGAACTTGTTTGAACCTTTATATATTGATGAATAGAAATACAAGGAGGTGTATAGCGAGGTGAGAAATGCATGGTGAATTGATCAAATTAAGGACCTTGATGGGTTGGATTGAACTAGCATCTTAAACCCATGTTTGATTTTTAGAGGTTTCTTCTTACTACATGTCTGAAGGTTGTAGACTAGGTCATGAAATTCATTAAATATTTGTTCATTTTATTACCATAATATTTATATTATTACCATTAAGTTAAATTTATTTTTTTTCTCAATAGGATTTTTCTCTTTAAATTTAGCTCAGTGTGTTTTTTATTATTAATATTTCATAGTTTTCTTTATAGCTTTATTTCTTGTCATGTCATTTATTTTTTCCTCTCATTTCCTAACATTTTCATATCTTTTATCTTTTTTTCACATCTTATGTTAGTTATATGGTCTTAAATTTTCTTTAGTGCTTTTTATTATCGTGTTAGTTTTTAATATCTTAATTTACCATTTTCCTTTACGTTATTAAATAATAAGTTCTTGTTATTTTTAATCTTTATTATTTAATAGTTCCTTTTTTTGACTCTTTGCTCTTTTATTGGGGTTTTTCTTCCCTATAATTATTATGTTAATCATTTCTCTCAAATTTGTGATTAAGTAATTAGTTTTTAAATTTCAATAATATTTATTTACATCCTATCAATATTTAATATCATAATATTATCATTTAACATTATGATATTAAATATTATATTTTTTCTTGATGTCATTTAGTTCTTATTAGTTTCATCAATTTTCTCTTGATTTTTGGCTTCATTTCTTTTCTTTTCTTTTTTCATTTTTGTTATTTTTATTATCCTCTTTTATTTAGTTCTCTTTATTGTGGTGGTTAGCTATTCAGTTAGCATTTCATTTTTTTTCATCTTTTTAGGTTTTTAGTCTTGATTGAGCATTTTCAACCCCTATTCATTTTCTTTAAGAATTAATTTTTTAAAGTAATGTTATTATTTTATTCTTTCTCTTGTCTTGTCAATTATCAACTTGTCCTCCTCTTGCCCTCTCAATCTCCTCACCTATGAAGCCTACCAATTTTGCTTCTTTCTTGCATCCTTATCTATTTTTTCTTGCATATCATCCTAATGATGGATCATGGTGTGTGATCCAAAACATTGATTCAAAAAAAATTACATAGTTTCAATCCAGAAATAACTAGCACTTAATTATTTACTAGTTGCATACCTCTACACTTGACATCACCATGTAATAGGGAGGTGGAGGACTGCTAGAAGTAGGGTGAACATTGTGACCTTGAAATTTCATTATAATCATTCAACTAATTTAGTTAATCTTACATTTCAAAATAAAATTTAATAAATTGAATTAAATGAACTTGTTGACATCTACCTGACGATCAAAGATGAATGTATCACTCAAGAAATCTTTTTTCATCACCACTTGATTTGTTGCATATGTACCCTAGGCACATACATCTTGACTATTCATAGGATCATAAACATAGAGTAACCGAAAAGACTGACATAAATGAGGTGGAATTGGATGCCTGGAAGACTCACTTGCCTCACTCTATACTAGAGGCCTAGTATGCTATATCAAGCTCTGAGTGAGTGAGCTACTCAACTATAAGTTGTCCAGCTCAACACCCTCCTTCACAATGGAAGGGATAGTCACATGATCATAGTTTGGTCTAGCAAGTAGTATCGCTAGTTGATGTGGGTCAAGATGTGCCCCCACTCTCTCTTCTGTAGAGCTCCCACCTCTACCCTAGAACTCCCGCATGTCAAAATAATTTTTGATTTCATTAAGAACAAACTCACAATAGAGTTTCCTCAAAATTATTGTGGTAACATGGAGGATGGTAAAAACCATCCACCACCTATCCAAAAAATATTCTTTATCCCTTGGTGGTGGCACCAACGGATTGGAACCCTCTTGCGTGCACTGTGTAAGGGTTGATCATTCATGGTTTGGTGAAGAGTTTACACAAGTTAGACTTCAAATTCTTTGGTCTTTAAATTGTTTATATGATAATTTATTTTCATAAAATTATTTGTGTTCTTTCCTCTTGTCCAACCAACTATTTAATTTCTTTCTAATTGATTCTACATGTGATATTATGGATTGAAATTATTAAGCAAGGGTGGTCCTATGGGAGTTTATTCCCCTGAGATCTCTCAACCTTATAATTAACTTCTCAAATTCTTTTTTGTTAATTTCAATTTTCCCCAATATATTTTCTTGTGTTCCTAAAGGATGATGAAGAATTCTAGGAGGTGTTTGTTGAGGTTGTTCTTTAGGAGGGATTTCATCATGAGGTGAATTGGTATATTCAAGAATTGGGGGTGAATTGTCAATTTTTGAAAATTAAACAAATTTTAATTAAAAAAATTAATCTACCTATTTAATAATAAATTGATACTAAAAAACTACAAAAATTACTCCTTTGACATCCTCAATGTCATGGAAAATTTTTAACAAAGATTTGGTGAAAATTAACCCTCCCAGAATGTGAGTGCACTTTGTAGGGTTTGCAGGCTACAGATAGAGGAAGAAATGCAGAAAAGTGAGGAATAAGAAGTGAGTTTTTCTTTTTGTTTCTTTACTAAGTAATAATGTGAGCACGTTATAATGTGCTCGTGTTATGGCCTTGATGGGACCAAAAAGTGGGGTGGACACTTTTGGGTCCCCCACCTTTTTGCACCCGCCCAAGTTGAGAGTGTTGATTATCATGAGATATATTTTTGTTGTTATAAAAATGAAATTTATTAGATTTTTTTATTATTGTTATTTCTTATGATCTAGAGGTTGAGAAAATGGATGTGAAAATGAATTTTCTTCATGGTAATTTGAAGGAGGATATTTATATGAAAAAAATAGAGCATTGTGTGGTGAAAGGTAAAATTAATTTGGTTTTTAAATTGAAGAAAAATTTGTATGGAATCAAATAAAGTTCTAGGATGTGGTATTAGAAATTTGATACATACATGTGTTGAGTTTGGAATTGAGCATTCTAAATTTTATTTTACTATAAAGTTGATGGTGATCATTTCTTATTTATTGTGTTATATTTTGATGATATGTTGTTTATTAGTAAAGGGAAAGGAATGATTTCGTAACTAAAGTCTCAACTTGTAGCTAAATTAAAACAAAATATTTGGGTGTAGCTATACACATTCTTAGTCCATGGAAATTAGAAGAGATAGAGTGAACATAAAACTATGTCTCAACCAAAGTAAGTATATCAATTCAATTTTTCAGAGATTCAACATGTAAGATTGTAGACCATTGTGTGCTCCTCTTATGGTTGGAATGAAGTTATCTACTTCACATTTTCCAACATCCCCATCAAAGATGGAAGACATGAGTAGAGTGCCTTACCAAAGTGTAGTCAAAATTTTGATATATGTTATGGTCTACAATAGACTAGACATTGCCTAAGCAGTGGGATTTATTTCCAGATATATGTTTAATCCTAGTAGAATTCATTAGAATGTAGTTAAAAGAGTCTTTAGATATTTTCAAGGTACCTTGAAATATTCCTTATGTTCTTGTGGTAATTCAATAGGATACATCATGCATTTTATTGATATTCATGGTTATGTGGATTCAGACTAGGTAAGTGAAGTTGATAGTAGACAATCCACCAGTTCTTACATGTTTACTTTACTTGGTGGTGCAATCAGTTGGATGAATAAGTGATAGGTTGTGGTTGCTTTTTCTACTACTAAATTTGAGTATATGGCAACTAATCATGTTTGTAAAGAAGTTATTTGGCTTAAGAGGCTATGTTCAGATATCGAAAAACAAGGTGTAGTGATAGTTCATGTTATGACAATCAAAGTATAATGCACCTAGCTAAGAACTTGAAATTTCATGTTAGTTTCCCCTTATTTTTTCTTTCTTCTTTGGAATGTTGCATTAAAATGGGGCTTCACCACTTTTACACTTAGGCTTCATCTATTTCTTATATAATTATAATCTTAGTCTTACTCTTACCATCCTCCCTATTCTTGATGCACCTTCCTCTTCCTTGCATACCCTCTTAAGGTTGTCCCTGCTAAGTGTCAAAACCCTAGACCTAGTGAGAAGGGTAAAAAGAAAAACACTCCTATTCCTTTGGAGACCACTAAGTCTCAAGATAAGAGTAACAAGAGAAAGAAGAATATTTTCTATGTTATTATTGGTCCCCCTCTCTAAAATTCTACTCCTGCTATTTATATTGAAACCATAATTGTTAGCCCTAGTATGAAATATATAAGGCCAATAAGGGTAAGAATGATGTTTCTCCTAAACAAATCTTGTTGTCCCTTAAAAATAATGAATAAGGGAACTTCTTTGAAGGCCCGTTTGAAGAAAAATGTTGGAATTAAGCCTATTGTTGATATTGATATTGAGGCTACCTGTGAACAACTTTCTTTTAGAAAAAAGATGATAACCTCACAAAGGTGTATGCTAGACTTGTTGGAAGTGGGAGAAGGTTGGCTAGGATGGCTAAGAATTATATTTCTACTGTGACCTATGGGAAGTTTTATGTTGTTAAAGATGCTAAACAGTTGGAGGATATCAGTTACAAGAAATTACTTTTGATTCTTTGCCCTTGTGCAATTTTATGTTTTGAGGATTCTTCTCAAGAGGATTGGGATTTTTGTGAATCCTTCCCAAAGGAGTATGATGATGTAGACTGTCTTTCCCCCACTAATTTTGTTGAAGTTGCTAAGGAGGATTAGGAGGAAACTGACATTTAGAAAATAAAAATATTAGGAGTGTGGTGACCATGAAGAGGCTATGAAGGATGATGATTGTAGGGACATTGATTTTAAGGATAATTTGATTTCTCTATCAAAAAAATAGATGATATTCTTATTAGAATGACTGTTGTGGAACATGCCACTAGGAACCCATAACTTTGTGATAGATGTAATGGTAAATGGGAGCGCATGAAGGAGAATATGAAAACTTTTCATGATAGGTTGGTCAAATTTGAAGAGGCTATGAATGTTTTAGTTAATGTGAATGACAATATGATGAGGAAAGCAATTTTGGGATTGTTATTTTTCAAGGAAAAAATGAAGATGTGCAAACAAGTTTAGGTGGATGAAAACTAGGCCAATAAAAACATGAAAGGGATAGATTTGCATAAAGATATGAGTGTTGCTCAATGAGAAGAGAAACTCAAGGCCCTAAGTAAGGATCAAGAGATCTTGGTTGCCAAATTTAGGGTTGATTATTTGAGTTTTAGTGTTGATCTGATGCTTTTTAGTTATTTTTTGGTTAGTTTTTTATTTTTCTTCTATACTACTGATCTTATCTAGTTTAACCAATGACTGTTTTTTTCTTAATATTCTCAATTGTATTGTTTCCAACTATTTAATATGATTTTTGAACTTTTTCTATTGTAAAAGACTAAAACCCTTTTCCTAACTTATCTAATAAAAAACAAATTTATATATCCACATTAAAAACAAATGTTCATATTAAGTAAAAATACTTGCTTTTTCAATTGATTAATTAAGATACCATCATCTATAACGAAATAAGCTTTAAAGTTTTCATTTCATAATGATAAGATAGGGCCGTTATATAAAACAAGTGCGTGTGGCCCATTTTCCCCACAGAATAAAATCTATTTCAATTTCCAAACCTACGTGAACCTGGGAAATAGAAAATACCATCTGGATGGCAGTATTATTCCCCTACACATGAATATTGGTATCATCTCTGAACAAGGTGCGCAAATTATCTTCTTTGTGGAATGTTTCTTGATTCCCTTTTAAAACTACCCTTCTTTTGTGGCGGGGAAGGGGGCGTGAGGGGGTGGACGGAGGTAATATTCTATTGAGGGATATTAACTTAATAAACACTTGCTTTCTAATTGATTAAAATATAACATCATTAGAACTACTTAATGACTAAATAAGCCTTGACTTCTCTTTGTACACAGCATGTGCCCTCATTTCAAATTCAATTATCCACGATCGTGGATTTTATATTATTTTTCCTTACTATAGAAAATTGAACAGTGAAAACCGACAATTATTTTCTTGCTTTCAATGACAAAGATGTACACCTAAAATTCCTAATCCTCATGCACCGATCATCATCAGACACATCTCTCCGCCAGCTCATCTGACACATGTCCACTTAACTGCAGTTTAAAGTGTAATTGTGCAAGCCAGGTGTCCAACTGCCTCTAAGAACGGTTGGCATTTATTTCTCATAACAGGGGTAATTTGAATGGAAATGTGTGCTATAGCGTATAAGCATTGCATTCATTTATTAGTTCCTGCCAAAGGAACTATAGGCACGGCAAAATCCTAACTAGTTATTAATGTTTTGAATTTCAACAAATCAAAATTAATTTTATTTTTTTATACATTATATTTGAAGTTTTTTCTAAAGTTAAATGCATATTTTTTAACTTTTCTAATTTTCAAAATTATTTTTCTTGAATATTATTAGCTAAAAAATTTTAGGCGATAAGGGCGGATTATGCGGAATTGAGTATAATATTTTATATTTTTCAATTTCATTGGCTTTTTTTGAGGCACTTTTTTCGCCACTTCTCAAGTAATAAACTAATATTTGCACATTTGAATGTAAAAATTATGGCAAAGTTAAAGTTAGAAATGTTAATTTATAATAATTACAATATCATTCATATTTTTATTTTGCAATTTTATTGGTTTTTTTTGCCACTTCTCAACTAATATTTGCACATTCCCAAATGTAAAAATTATGACAAAATTAAATATAAAAACTATTAATTCAAAATTAAAGATAGAAACTATTAATTTATAATAAAATAATAACTGTTTTTGGAATAACTTGATATTTGAAATCAACTATTTAAGATAAATATTTATTAATCCATTATTATAGTTAATATCGATTCATTATTATAGTTAAAATTTATTTGTTAAGATAAATGTTTAGGAGGAAGATAAATTTATTATTGATTGTTTAATTATTTTGCTAAGATAAATTTCAATACATTTTTAATATTTTTATTATTAAAGTTCTTATCATTATTTCATGTATAATTTTATATGGGTTAATTTTTTATATTTGGATTTTTTTAAATTATTTATGCAAATTTATTTAAGATAAAGTGACAAATTTAAATATATTTTTTATATTTTCTATTTTATCAAAAAAGTAAAATTTATTAAATATTTTAAATAATTTTGCATAAATAATTTAAAAATTATGAAAAAATTTAATAAAATTATTTATTTATTATGAAAGCATAGATATTTATTAGAAAAATTTATATAAAATAAATTAAATACAATACAATCAATATTTATATAAAATAATATCATATAAATCCTAAAAAAATAGAATAAATTTATTAACATATAACAAATATATTATAAAATAAACAACAATACATAAATAAATTAAAATTAATTATTAACAAATTTAATATATACTTTTTGAAAACTAATGTTAGTAGTTTTGAATGGGATAACCTATGGGAGCTGTTAAATTATGACAAAATTAAAGATAGAAACTATTAATTTATAATAAAATAATAACTATTTTTGGAATAACTTGATATTTGAACTAAAGGCACTACCTTTATCTTAACTCGTGATTAATAATTATGTTTTTAACAAATGAGAGTTTTTTTTTTCAATTGAAAAAATATTTATGTATTGTTAAAATAACATGCAAAATATATAACAAAACATATTTCACAAATTAATTTTCTCAAATATAATTGGCAGGAAAGTTTTGGCCGATATAAGCGATTTATGCAGATCCATTATCATAGTGGGGATTCTAATGACAGATGGAAAGAGCAGATTTGGAAAAACTAAATTGGACCGAGAGGAAATTGGGAATTGTTTATTGGTAACTATTTTATCATTTGAATATATTCGATAAACATACTTCAAATTTTATTGTGAATGCAGTATGGAATGCAGTGCAGATTGGGCTATCTTCTATAGATGCAGTCGTAGAGGGTTTCTCAGCTTGTGAAGATCTTGGTTGCGATGGCACGGGTAACCTTCAATTCTAAACACTGCATTTTTTTATATGCTTAAAAGGATTCTCTTGGCTTGATAAATATTGGGTGAGATTATAGGTGGTATGTAAAGGTGTGATATAAGCTTGAACTATATTTTAAATATTTTTGAACCGAGTAAGCTCTATGCTTGACAAAGGGGGTAGTAGATGCTTGTTTGAGTAGGAGGTGGCTAGAAAAAAAAAACTCAATTGAGAACCTTCTTTAGTTCATGTTTCTAGATTGCATTGTTTGGGGGAAATTTTTTTGGAGTTGCATAGGCTGATTATAAGTAATAGGAGTTGTTGTAGTTTACATTGGAGCTCTTTATACGCCTTTAATGGCATTGTATTACTTGTAAGTGACTGAAATTAGTGGCATGAGGAGTATTATTCCCATTTAAGGGTTTTTCCAGTAGTAACTTGTTGTTTCAGTCATGTGATGCTTTTTCGGACTCACATGGAGGCATTGTAGCCCCTACGCCTTTGCGACCCAATCTTGCCCATAGTGGCAATGCAAATTTTCTTTATTCACACAAGGGAGACAAAGATGGCGATGGCTCTATTGCTGCTTCGATTCTCTCTCATCTGCCCAACAAACATTCAAAGGGAGTAAGGAGCTCATCTTGCAGAAGAAAAGAGGGAGGCCTAGAAGATATGGGAATGATCTTCTTGTGTCATCTGCGCTCTCCCACAAACTCGAACGAGGGACGAAGAAAGCTCAGATGGTAGCACTCGATATTATTTTAACCCTTTCCACCTTTTTCTTTTCGCTTTGGTTAACTTAAAAGGGTATAAATTTCCAATTGCATGATTTTTTGTAGTTTTTAAGTAGTATTGTGTATATAATGAGCTACAATTAACATTGTGTATAATTTGGAATTTTAAAAAAAAATGGTGAATTAGTTGTAGTTAATGATTTGAAAGTTTTGTTTGATGAAAATATGTAGTAATTGTTTAACCACAAATTTGATGTGTGTTTCCTTTTTACATTTCTTTTCAGATTTTACCTCTAAAATTTAATATTATTTTAAAAAATTAGTTTGGTCTTCAAGTTTTTCTTTTACTATTTGAAGCCACAGGTCAAATTATTCTATATAGCATTTTGACATGGACATGCACAATATCAACTTTTTCTATACTGCAACTATTTTTATCAGATTCAAACCTAGTTGTCACTCTTTAGATAGATGTCTTGTTATATTGTTTTTGATCAGTTGTGAGTAATCTTCTAAATCCAATTTCTAATTTAATTCATATAATATATTTTTTGTGCTAATTTTTTTCTCCTGTGATCACATGACTAACCAAATATATAGGTTGCTTTGGTTCATCAACTTGGGTCAGATTATAAATATCCCTTTTGGTTTCTAATTTTATAGTTTTAAAATTACTTCTTGCTTGGATTTTTCTAAAATAGTATTTGTTTTTTACTCATGATCTATATGCATCTCATGAGCTGCTAGCTTAGGTACATGTGCTCGCACCTATTTTATTTTATTTTTTGATTCCTTTCTAGAGATTTTTTGCACACTTGCATTTGACGATATCTAATAAAATGTGATGAATTCAAGGTCATATGCTTTCATGTTACCTTTTGTGGCTTTCAGATTGTGTTACATGGCCATTTTGCAACTTACGAAATTGTAATTTTACTATTTAGTTCTTCAAGGCCCTTTATTTTGGGTTAATTGATGGGTTCAAAAGTTAATCAACCAAAAGCCTTATCCATTGAATAGAAGTAGCACTTTGAGATTTATACAATTATTTGGACACAACGTTTCCTATCCCTTTACAAATTTAGTGACTGTTTAATATTTTTTTATCCCAGACAAGTTGGGTAATTAAATCAAGCATCTTTATCATCTCTTATGTCTTTAGATTGGCCAATAATATTTTCATTCTCAACTCCAGCCTCTCTGAATGTGTGTTTGATTCCTATATGTGTTCTAGTGTTGGATAGTTTCTTTTTTGGGGCAATGTTGTTCATGTCACTTCTTTAAATGATTAATGCAGATGTTTGGGTACATTAGTAGGTCTCTTACCATTTGGTCTTGCTACTTTCTAGTAGCCATTTACAAAGCTACACTTATCGTAATTACCCATAAACTAATAATGGAAGGTTCAATTTTCAGTAATTCTTTAGCCACATCAATACATTTTTTCTTAAGAACCATAATACTTTAGTAATTCCTTATCCACAAATACTTGAGCATGGAAGGTTCAATTTTTAGTAATTCCTTATCCACAAATACTTTAGGGGAGAGGACCTAGTAGTTGAGCATGTTTCAATAGTTGAGATAGTAGTTGTTTATATAATGCCCAATAGTTGTGACATGACTACCTTAACTTAAAAAAAATGTACTCCTTTGATCTAAAAAACAACCAATCATGTGATGCCACATCAATGCTCAACTACCCATGATTTGAATGCACAAGTATTGGTAACAGGTTTGTTTTGGGTCTTTTTGGACACCTTGACAAAAAGAATGATAATGTGGCATCATATTTGATGATGTGGCCATAAAACAAAAGTTATAAGTAGGGGACTTGCCAAGTAAGCTGTTGTAAAAAAATTGGAGTGATTTTAAATTTCCAAGTAGGATTTTGAGAAGCAAGAAGTTAGGGTGCACAACTACTGGGTCCTCTCCTATAGCTACTTCCACCTAGAACCTTGGAGCAGAACATAAAGCTATCTTTCCATTTCATCTTACAATATTTTCATAAACTTGAATAGCGGCTGAAGTTGATAGATCTAAAGTTTGTAATTTAGTTATAATGCTGAGAGCAAGGCAGAAACACAAAAGCTCTAGAACAACACCTTTTTAGATCTAGAAGAGTAACTCAATTTGGAAGACAAGATAAGTATGAAATGGTAAAATAAAAAAAGCCATTCATGATCATCATTTATTGGTAAAGACTGTCATTTGGAAAAAAAATTATAGCAGATTGGTTGGACTATTTTTGAAAGAAAAACTTATTGAGAATAGAAGAATTTTCATCAACACAATTCCTAACTGGAGAGTGTCAAATCATTTACCACTAAGTTTTCAATTCTTGCACGATTTACAAAGTTTAAGAGAATTTGGCTTCCCTATCCCTATTTTAAATAGGTCCACAACACTTTAATGTTATTACCGAAGTTGTTTCCATTAGACTTCAAACTATCTAAAGGTCTTCTCTAAAGGGTTGAAATAATAGAGCATTTAGTAGCATTTCTTGTTCACATATAACCAAATAATTGTTCGCATATCTTATAGAAACACACTTTGCATCATAGCCTGAATTAATAAACCCTTACAATAAGTTGAAAAAGATATATTTATGTCAAGAGATACAAAAAAAAATGCTAATGTGGGTAAAGGAGACAGAGAAACAATATCAAGACACACCATATCAATTGTATCATCATGCTTATTTCTCCTCACAAAAAAAGTGTAACACAAAACAAGCCATCTTCTAACTAGTAAGAGATAATGCTTTAGATTTTGAAAATTATCCAAAATACATGACTAACTTTTGATATTTACTTTACATATATCATTTGGTAGCTATGGAAGTTTCACAAAAATCATAGTCAAAACTTTGGACTCTCAATTATACACTTCTTCTTTTAGACTAGGGGCCATACAAAACATTTTCTTTTGTGACATTGTCCAAAAAACTTAACAAAATTCATTGCAACACCCCAAATACATTCATTTCTCAATCGTATCAACACAACAATATTACTTTGTTTAAGATAAATATATCATAGATATTATCTAAATAAGTATAATAATATTGCGTTATTTTTAAGTCATGACCATGCTAGATGCCAATTTGGTTTAAAAGACCCCTTTCCATGTATTTTTTCCATAAAAATGGCAAAGGCCCTTAGTACACAACTTATACTAGCCAGTATGTTACAAAAATTTACATGATTGCCAATTCTAGCACCACAAGCTAGTACATACAATACAATTTGCAGATGTTACCTGACTTACAAGATAGATGAATTTTCTAGAGGAGATGCAAATAAATACAACTTTTCAATTGGCGATAATTATGGGAACTATGTGTAAAATTTGGAGATTTGTGTTTGATTGCAAAGAGTTATCTCTTGTGATTTATGAGCAAATTATTATTTCTATTCCAATTGATCATAACAAAAAGACTTCCAATTTTGAAAAGAATATAACATAGAACCAAATAGAAATGAAAATCCCAAACAAAGATTGTCAAGAGTGTATCTCATTTTCTAATGGAAGACAAAGTTGACTCTATCAATGATCAAATTTCTAAATTTAGGTGACAATTTCTTTATCCCGACCAAAACTTATTGTTATCAGGGTCATTTTGTAATGGAAGACAAAGTTGACTCTATCAATGATCAAATTCCTAAATTTAGGTGACAATTGATTTATCTTGACCAGTTGTTCCTAAAACACAACAAACTCAACAAATACAATCAAAACTATTCTAAAACTTTCTGACAGGAACTTCGCTGCTCTGCAGCTCTTGTTTAATATTACCTAGTCTTTAACTTTGTTTCTTCTTACACAAGTCATTGCACGATACCACGTCAGCCCCAACCTATTTACAACATTTGATCAACACAGCTAAGCTAAAATTCTTGCCATGGTTTTGCAATACTTGCAATATATATCTCTTAATCCCCCCTTTTCATCAAGGCATTGTTGCTTTACTCGTAGATACCGAAACAATTTGCATATTGGAGAGGTGGCATTTCCAACAATGTCTCAGACATCTCGTTTTCTTGTTGCAGGGATCTATAACAGTAGAAAGAAAACAGAGATCCAGGGAATCAAGGAAACTCTGCCAGACATTACTGATATTCACTTCGTCGAAGAAAAGATAGTTGAATTCGACCACTGTTCGACTACAAAACCTATCCAAATAGGTGTGTATTTTTCATGTTCTATCCGGCATATTCTCTTCTGTTTAGGACTTTTTTTTTCATTCTTTACCAGATTCTAACTTTTAGTCTTAAAAAGAACAAAAATATTTGAAGTAGGGTTATGAGGCAGGGAATTGTTTTAATAAGAAAGCAAGTTTGGGGTTTTCAAGTCAAGAGAATTAGGTGGCTTGAATTTCATACCCCTGCATTAGTCTCCAGACTAAATGATGATGTAATTTGTTTGTCTATGTCGTTCATTCTTACCCAGAAAATGCTTTGAAAGATCTGAAATTGAGGCCCACCCTCAAGGTTGTACGAATCCATTGATGGATGGTAAGCCAGTTTTTTCCTTTTGTTTCTCTGTTTTCCCCTGTTCCCTTTTGCTTTAAGGGTTTAAGTCACTGCTTGCTGTTTTCTGTTGTTTTTGGATATGATTGTGTTAGAGATTTTGGCATCAATTTTTTGGATCATACTCTATGATCCATCATTAGGATAATAGAAAGTTAAAAGGTAGGCTTTTTAAAAGGGATAGATCTGCAACTTTCTTTACAAGTTTAATCTTTAAGCGGTTAGAATTTGAAACATAATTCCCTCGCATGAAGGGTATTATTAACTTAGTTACCGGGTTCTCTCTTTTTGCCCCGCGTGCCCGCTCCGGGAGCGTTTGGGCATGGGAGCGTGCTGGGGAGCGTCTGGGAGCGCCCAGGGAGTGCCTAGCCACCCCCGGGTTCTCTGTGGGTCTGCATGGCCAGGAGCGTTTGGGCATGGGAGCGTGCTGGGGAGCGTCTGGGAGCGCCCAGGGAGTGCTTGACCCCCGGGTTCTCTGTGGAGTGCAGGTTCATGGTGACCGAGGCAAACACTAGGCGCATCCAGCGTACTTGAGATATTAACATTAGCCTTTGGGCATCAAAAACAAAAAAAAAGTGACTTTTAAATCATTTTAACAGCCAAAGAAACCCTAAAACGCATTTATAATATGATTCTCACACTCTTTTCTCATTTCATTTCTCTCACAAACACATTTTGCTCTCCATTTTTTTCAATTTGCAGGTTGAAGAAGATTGATCAAGTGCAAAAGAAAGTGAGGATAGCTTGCACAAAGAAGATCTAATCACTTAAGGTATGCATTTTAACTCATTTTTTCAAGTTTATGATGGATTCTTTCAAGTTTTTGAAGATTTTTTTCAAGTTTTTGAAGATTTTTTGCAAGTTTTTGAAGATTTTTTCAAATTTTTTTTTTTTTATAAATTTTTTTTAAGAAAAGAAGAAATAAGATTTGCTATTTGTTTTAATGTGTTTTGGTGTTCATTTTGTAATTTGTTCAATATTTTATATTTCTTATAACAGTAAAATCAAAGTTCAAATGGCTACAAGTTCAAGTTCAGTGGGTGTTCCTGCTGGTAAAAACCAAAAGTATAAAATTGATGCAGCATCTCCTTTATGGCATCATACTACAATGGTTGAACAGCTTCCAGGAGGTGGGGCATTTGTTTGGATTTGTGATGAGTGTAAAGTCACATTTAAGAGCTCATATAGTCGAGTGAGATTTCACCTTTGTGGACAAGGTGGGCAAGGGATTAGACCATGTGCAGGGCCAGATAAGAAGGGGTTGTCAAAGGATAAAATTATGAAATACATTGCTGAACAAGAAGAAGCTGATGCGATGTCTGAAAGAACAAAATTAAGAACCCATCCTTTAGCAAAGAAAAAATCAATTACTTTGCCTGCAGATTCAGTAATGGCCTCTCAACATCCTTTCTTGGAAACACCTTTTGTCCAAGTAGAAAACCCCACTTCTTCCCACAAAAGAGGACCATTGGATAGGGCATTTCAAAATGAAGCAAGAGACATCGCAGAGGAAAAAATTGCACGTTGCATTTATGCCAATGGTCTTCCTTTCAACTTGGTGAGATCACCATATTGGCATGATATGGTGGAGGCAATCAATGCTGCACCTTCAGGTTTCAAAAGTCCTAGGTATGAAAAGGTGCGCACCACCTTATTAGTAAAAGAAAAAAATCATGTAGAGACATCACTCAAATCAATTAAGGATTCTTGGGTTGAAACAGGATTGTCTATTGTTTCCGATGGATGGAAGGATTGCAAAAATTGACCTTTGATAAATGTTATTGCAGTGTCCCCTAAAGGGGCTATGTTTTTGAAGGCAATTGATTGTGAGGGGCAAATCAAAGATGCAGAATTCATTTCAAAAATCCTCATTGAGTCCATAGAGATGGTGGGTCCGGAAAATGTTGTTCAAGTCATTACAGACAATGCAAAAAATTGTCGGGCTGCAGGTATTTTGGTTGAGCAAAAGTATGAACACATTTTTTGGACACCATGTACTGTACACTCCCTTAACTTGGTGATGCAAGCAATTGGCACTCAAATAGAATGGGTGAAAGAAATATACCAAGAGGCTGAGGAGATCCAAATGTTTGTGACAAACCACCATATGTCACAAAGCATCTTCAGGACTTTCTCGAGATTGGAATTGTTGAAGGTAAATTTAATTTAATTATCAATTATAATTTATTTTAATTTTTTTAATTTTATGGATTTATATTTTAATGTGTTATTATTATTAACTTATGTTTTACATGATCCTAGGTTGCGGAGACCCGATTTTCATCACACACAATCGTTTTGAGACGACTTGTGAAGGTGCGAGACGCATTGGGTGCCATGGTTATTAGCAACCAATGGAGTATTTGGAAAACATCAAGTTCAGAGAGGGCTCGAAAGGTCAAGTCATTGATCCTAGGGGATGATTGGTGGGATCGTGTGGCCTATGTCTTGAGATTCACTGATCCTATCATGACTATGCTCAAGTTTGCTGATACAGATAAACCATGTTTGGGGGATATCTATGATGGTATTGACTCCATGATAGAAAAAATAAGGGTGATAATAGCAGAAAAAGAGAATGACCCCCAAGAAACATTTTTTCATAGAGTTGAAAAAATCATTCACCACCGTTGGGCCAAGATGAACACACCATTGCATCTCCTTGCATATGCATTATCTCCCAAATACTATAGTTCACGGATACTTGCTTTGCCAGGGAGAACTCCACCATATAGAGATAGTGAAGTTGCTAATGGGTACAAGCAAGCATTCAAAAGACTCTTCATAGATCCAGAAGTGGTGGAAAATGTTAGGAAAGAGTTTGGCTTGTTCATCACAGGACGAAAACTTAGTCCTTGTGCTACTCAAGACCAATACAAAGTAGATGCTTGTACATGGTGGTACCTCCATGGGCAAGATTTTATGTTCCTCCAACCTCTTGCAATCAAGATTCTATCACAAGTAATTTTTATTTTTTAATTTTTTTTATTTAACATTTGTATTGTAGACTTTAAGTTTAGTAGTACTTCTTACCATTATTTAATTTATTTTGCATTTTTTATTTCTAAGTTATTTTGGTTTTCTCTCCAATTTCAATAGGTTGCAAGTTCTTCTTCGGCTGAACGAAATTGGAGTACATACTCCTATATCCACTCAGTGAAGCGTAACCGGTTGGGTGCAAAAAAAGCAGAAGACTTGGTTTATGTCCATTCCAACTTGCGTCTTCTATCACATAAGCAAGATGAGTACAAGGATGGTTCAATGAAGAATTGGAACATAGCCCCTGAGAGTGCCAACTTGGATGCATCTATTGCAGAGCTTGCTAGTGTCACTATAGATGGAGATGATGATGATGAGACTCTTGCACATGATGCACCTACTACAAGTGGCACTGGCAATGCATTTGTTTGTGGTTCAAATGATGATGATCTAGACCCTTTTGATGATTGATGAATAATTGTAATGATCTTCATTTGAATCATGACTAAAGAGTACAGAGACATATATGATATTTATTATTAATATATGAGTATGACATATGTATTGGAATTTTGAACTATCAATTGGCATTTATGATTTATCTTTCTAAGCTTGTAGTTTATCACTAGCATTGATCAATGATTTTAGATTTAATGATGATTGATGATTGATGAAGTATCATAGACTCATAGTTCATACTATCAAATGTATTTACAATTTTGTATATTTCTAATTATATATATATATATAGCCGTACCCAAACGTACCGTATTTCAGGAAAAAAAAAAATCGCCGTACCGGCATACCCGTATCCCGTACCCGTGCCTGTTCCCGTACCCGAACCGGCAACTTAGGGTATTAATGATATCAGATTTTTACAATCTATAATCTTATTATCTGCTATTTTTAATTCAATTGTATTACAGATTCTTGCATTAACCTTTTGAATCATACTATGTGATGTGATCGGCAGTTGCTATTTGATAATCTTTTGCATTCCCCTGTTCCTGATTATTTTATTATTTCTCTGTTTTTATGTTGGGCTTAGTTTAAAATCCTGTATTTCAGTTCAAGCATCAATATTTTACTGCGGGCTTTTTTGGAACCTAAGTAATGTATGATAGTATGATAAATCTGTCTGATTTCAAACATGTTTCAGAGAGATGGATTTTGTGAACCATCACTCATGAAATATGGGTCAATGAGTTTGTCTCTAAAATTACACGGTTGAATCTTGATATCAATATCACAATATTTCTGATTATTTCATTATTGAACTTCTTTTGAAGTCCTTTGTTTCTTTGTTTCTGTTAGAATTCTACTTTGTTTCATTTCTTATAGAAACCTAACTGTACTTTCATATATCGGTCTAGTTTTTTTTAATTTTAAATCTTGGTTTTTTGGCAGGATCGACCATCCAACGGGGCTTAATTTGAAGGTTGACTCTGTCAAGCAAATTTCTAGGGTTTGGCATCTATTTTGGAAAGTAAAAATAAAATAAAATAAAATGGCTGAGACTGTAATTCCACTTTGTAGTGCAGTGTAATTTTGCTATTTTCATTACAATGATATAGATCACAGGATCTGATTTGCTGCAATATGTTTCATGGATTGAAATAGCAATGCAATAATCTGGGAATTCTATAATAGGGTGTGTACAAAAACAGTCTTTTACATCTAGGAAAAATTCACTTGGCATAACGACAACAGAGGTCTGTTGTTCTCATTCAAACCGGTATTTAGGGTTCGACGTTGCAACCGGGCCCACGTACATGCATGATAGTACGGCCTTGTGATGTGGGTTATAGCCTTAACGTTTTTAGAAAGTTATCTTTTTCTTTCCACATGTGTAGGCTTTTCAATTTTGTTTTTTAATTTAAATATATATTACAATCAATTTCAGTATAACCTAATCAAATAAATTAGTTTACAATTGCTTTTAATATAACTTAATCAAATTAATTAATTTATAAATATTTCAGTGAATATTAATATGACTTAATAATTTAATTTATAAACATATTATCATAAATAAACAACTCTTATTTATTGTTTGAACCTATCCATTCAATACAATACAGACCTTTTTATCTCTTAAATTGAGTAAAATTATGTAGCCGCATAAAGCATTTCAAATGTAAAGACTGTATTTTTCAAAATGTAGGTATAGGTAATAAATTTCTTTTGAACTTTATCAATAAAACAAAAGGCCCAATAGTTACCCAAATTTGAAGCAATCATATTAGTACGTATTTCCAATCAGGTGTGGGCCTCCTCACACTCATTAATAAAAGTAACCAACTTTGAATTTAAGAAAGTACAAAAGAGAAAGAACTTTCAATAGGTACCTTTTAATAAAATGAACATTCTCGAACATTTCTCAATAACAAACTAAATATAGAAAGGCAGCGCAGATTCGTGATTGTCATTTTTCGGTACGAGGCTGGTCAATAAAGAACAAATTCCATCACTTTCATTTATCTAATAATAATAATATTGTTTTTTTTTTTTCTGGCTTGTCCAATGCCCACGCATTGCCTGCGCTTTGGACATTCTTATATAATGTAATTAATTTTGAGCCTCTCAAATATTCGTGGGGTGCTTTGAATGATTTTCAATTTTCTATATTCTCTCATTCCACAAGTTATCTGTTCTAAATAAAATATTACTCTACTTTGTCAATAGTAAAAATAATAGAGAAAAATAGTAATTTTTGTTCGTCAATATAATTATGGAAATACTAAACAATTTATTTTCATTTAGATCTTTAAAAATTATAATTATAGAAAAAGGAAAATAATTATTAAAATAAAAATAAATAAAATAATATATATATGTATTGTAATATAAAAATTAGAATAATTATAAGTAGGGATGAGGACTTCAATTTTGATTTACATCATTGTCAGATGTCATTGCATGTAAGCCCTATGCTTTGCATGTGTGGATCCCTTATGGTTGGATCTAGAGGGGGTCTAGGTGGACCTTTTTATTTATCATTTAAAAATGTTTGAGTGGATGAATGTTCGATGTTTGGTCATGTTAATGTAGTTAATTTTGTCAAGCAAGCTACACATGATGTCAAGATTGATCAAAGAATGAACAACAATTCCATATCAAATGGGTGTTTGTAAAAGAGTGAGGAACAAACCATTGTGGTTATTAATCTAGAAATCATTGAAGATGATGTGCTTTATTTATCAAAGGATGCATTGATTTGTAAATTTATGGGTTAGAACTTTACCTTTCTTAGAAAATTGGACTCATAATACATGGCAGCTAGAGGGATATATGGAGATTGTCTTGGCAACTAATGGTTTTTATAGTCTTCACAAGAATGATAGATAGTGTTGTGTGGTCTCACAACACACCCCAAGACTAAAAGGCTTGGGGACCCAAGTGAAAAAATAACTCTTATGGCAAGAGCTAGCAAGTTGAAAGATCACCAGAAGTAAAAGGCAAAGATAAATCTTTAATCAAAGAAGTACTCTGTAATGAAAGTGTTACGAGTACCAGGTATCGGGAACTGGGAAAGATTGAAAAGGCAACAGGTAATGCAAGTTTGAATAGAATGTTCTAGTCCGATATTTGGAGTCCGATAATTTGGATTCCAGTAAGATAGAAGTCCAATGAAACCGAAGTCTGAGAAAGTTCATGGGTAAAGCTGAATACTGGGTACTAGGTACCGGGCACCGAGTTACAATGTGAAATGAAATTTTAAAATTTTAAGGTTATCTAATGATTTTGATAGTTCGGTAACCCAATATATAAGAGATAATCATACAAGGATTTGTAATATGCTAAAAGGCGTGTTATTTATGAGATTTATGTACTAACATTGAATAATGGTTTTATTTACATGAGATGTTTATAAATGTTTTTTATAATGGATTTAATGAGTGGACTTTGTGATTGCAAGAGATATAGATTGTGATGCAAATTTGGGGTATGGATGGTCAGGAAAATCAAATTTGTGAACAAATCTGATGGTGCTACTAGGTTCAAAGATACACTTTAAAAGATCGTGTTGGAGTAAAGTTCGTTGCAAAGATGTGCCAGATACTGGGAACCCAAGACTCTAGAGTTCAAGCATGTGGCAAGGAAGTGTACCCATTATGGGGGTTCTTCATTCCTGAAATGTTCAAAGGGAGGATGAACCTAAAATGTAGGGGTGAAAATTCCACCTAATCACTCTGAATTTGTGGAAGTTCCTACATTTTGTTTGAGCCGATTTGTTTGGTTCCAAAAGGAATCCTGATAATAAAAGATGAAAACCCGAAGAGCTTCAACGTGCAATTGGAGTTGACCTTCGTTGACTTTGATTGTAATTCTCTTATTAGTCACTACATTCCATGTGCCTTGATGTGACTTGTCCCTTAGATTTCCTCTCATGTATTTGTCTTATACTATTTGTGCCTTGTATAAAAGGATAGAGGATACCCCTTTTTTTTTTTAAGTTTAGAATTTGTGGATGTCAAGAGCTAAAACTTCTAAGTTTTGTTATTTTTCCGCTTTCTCAATCATTTTGGTGTAACACTTTGTATGCATGTAGACATTTAATCAATATCGTGAGGCCAATTTGATAGCTACTCTATCTCATGAATCTCTAGAGTTGGTTTTGTTAGTTCAACCAAACAAGATTGTGTGTTATGTCATTTAAGGGTGCATGCAGAACCTACTCAATGTCCAAACTAAAACCCCTCTCTTTAAAAGCTCGCATCATTTTATATGTAGCTGTGAATAATTCTGGTGAAGTATAAAGTGGTTTGCTTAAATTTGGTTAATTCTTTAGGGAATGCATGGAGAATAACCGGGAGAAATTTTAATTTTATATTTTATGCTTTATTTTAGAATAGATGTTTAAATTCTTGAAAATGTTCCAAAAATAGATGAATGAATGGAAATTTATTAAAAATCTTTTGTTTCCTATGAAATTGTTGAATGCTTAATGCTAAATCTACTTAAGTGATAGCAAAGAATTTGTTGATTTTCGTGAAATATTATTGAAAATATTTCGATTTCATGGTATTTGTCTTTATGATCTATTTGAGAACTCAATTCCTAATATATATAATTCTAAACAACCATAGTCCCTTTGAGATTAATAGCAATATCACATCATACCCTGGAGTGAACCTAGTACAATCATGACCTGATTACCAGAGACTTGGTATTGAACTAAAGCCAATCTTTTCCTGTTAAGACAAATTACCCTCTTAGGTTGTCTTTGTTCCATATCTTTCAAGAAGGATAGGCTCTTTGCAGTTTTTCTGTGAAGAATTTATTTGCCCTATTTTCTATGAGTAAAATTGTCATCAACAGGAAATGGTGCTAGGAGGGCATATTTTGAATTTTATATTAGTCCTGAGTTTAACAAAGAAGCTTGTAAAGTGAAATTTGGTGCAAGCCGATATTTCACTATGGAAGTTGAGAAGCTTTGGAAAAAATTTAACCAGAGATTGCATCCTTTGAGTTTGTTCACCTTTGGTAGATTTACCGAGTGTAGAATTCATTATACAATTGATCATAGTGAACTCGAGTGTGATTTTTTTTTAACTAGGGTAAGTCTAGCCATAAGTAAAGTGATTCCATTAACAACAAAAGTTCTAACTGCTAGAAGAAAGGAATTGTTAATGAGAACAATGCTCAACCCTAGTGGAATTGGAAATACTAAAAAACTAACTAATTCATCAAAACAGTTTGAAAACTATAATTATTATAAATAAAATCCTAATGTTTTGCAAGAAAATAGGCGAGAATGCCATGATTCAAAGGCATCACATCAAAAAAAAGAAAACAGTATTGATGAGTCATCATTCTCCTTATACATGGAAAACAAAAATAAAGAGGAGCAAGAAATGCGTGTATTTTGCTCCAAGTTGAAAATTCACAAGTTATAAAAGGAAATTTTCTTGATTTCATACAAGATACAGAGTATCAAGCTTTTACTTTTTCTCTCTGATAACAATATAAATTGTGATATATCTTGGTCCAACAAAGTGCAAAGTGAAGATAGAACCAAAGACGTGAAGATTTTCAAAGGAGGAAGAAGCAGAGAAATGGACACAATCGTTCATGGAAATGGACCAGGGCTATAGGAAGGTAGAGTATGGTCGCATCAAACAAAGTGTGTGCAATTGACCTTTAATTGTTAAATGCAATTTTTTTTTGAAGAATTCATTGTTACAGTAGAACATTGGAAATTTCTTTGAATAAAATTAAAGATAAACCTATTGTAATTTGTACCAAAATAGTAATGAAAATAGTCATAGAAATTAAAATAAGTTGTTTTGTTAGGTTTAATCTTTTTTTGGGTTAGGGTTAGGGTAGTTAGGATTAGTTTTCTTTTTGTAGGGTTTTGTTTTGTTTTGTTTTTCTTTCTTCATTTTCGTTTTTATTTTCTTTTCTTTTTTGTTTGTATTTTGCATTAGCAAATTCTACTTAAATTATCTTACACATGAGAGTTAATTCAAACATTTGTAAAATTGAACTATGAAACTTAAAAAGATAAAATCATGCATAGTAAATACGTGCTTTAAGATGTACTAAAAGTTATATATATATATATATGTGTGTGTGTGTGTGTGTGTGTGTGTGCGTGTGTCACATCTATACATGAGAAATCAAAAATCCTTTCTTCAAAAGAACAAAAAAGTCAAAAAGAGTGAGTAGAGCTGTAGATAGGAATAGCCATTCAGTCAATATGGGATGCCTCATCTATCAGAGCTAAATACCCTATGTAGGCGAGTTCCCGGTGAACTTCAAAGTCACAAATATGGAGGTCAATGAGGAAAGGCCAAAGTGGAACCATTTCCCCATGTTCTAGGAAACGAGGAATATCATCCATGGAAGGAATCCCAATGGTTAGGTGTGCAATAGATAAAATAGTATCGAGATTCTCCAAATATTCAAGCCTTACTATCAAATTGGCAGTCGAACAAACATCTTCAACAGGTAGCCCAATATGCAGAGGTGATGCTACAGAATGAGAAGCCATGTCGGAATAGAAGCGGAAGTAGCGGTTGGATTCTACATACTTTTCCCCAAAGACTAAGCACAAATTTGTCATAGTGAAATTGGAAGTTTGAATGAAGAAAACCTTTTCAAGCCTTTGTGATGTGATACTTCCTAGGAAAAAAATTTGGTAGCAAGAGCAACCTAAGAAAATTGGATTATCCATGGTTGAGAAGAAAATGGGAATGCATAGAGAAAAATGCAGAAACAAAATAAGAAAGCTAGAAATCAAAGTGTGAAGAATTCGAGAAGTGCAGAATTTATAGAAACGTGTGAGGAAGTTGCGGTACATAGTTGCCTCGAGTGAAATATTGCAAACTGTAAGCAAGGTGGCAACTGAATAATTATCTTCAGAGCATAAGGTTAAATCAAATTAGTGCTTTACACATAATTGGTGATAAATTGCTCCAAATTTGATCAATATGAAGATTGTGAATCAAGCAATTTGAATATTTCAAAGTAAATGGCAGTTATTTCATTTTTTTAAAGAGTTGTATTAATTATGGAGGTGCTTATGTGTGTAGAGTAGAAAGGAAAATGAAGCCAATAAAGTAGTACACGTCATCACTTGGATAATTCAAGAGAAGTAATGCATGCGAGTTCAGGCGTGAGAATTTAATGCAAAATAATGTGATTGTGTTTCAAGGTAATGATGAAAAATGAGGTGTAGTGCCATCAAATAAGAATTGCTAGCCGAATATTTAGTAGTTGCCATAAAATTTAATTAGAAGGGTGGTAACTAATATTTCTAAATTTATATTTAAATTTGGTGATTAAATTCTTCATTGCTAAATTTTAATTTATGCATATTTTATAACACAGCGAGTTACAGTTAGCTAGGATTTGGCATAAAGTGGTGAAATTTAGTTGGAAACACACACCCACAAGAAATTATTAAATGAGTTTTTGGGAAGTAGTGAATTGATGAAGAGATTTGCATTGAATGAAAAATCAAAAGGTAACCTTTGCTACCACTATAATTCCCAACCTAATAGTGGGCTTCATTGCTTGCAAGTTGAAAAATGAGCCATTATTGAATTATCAAAAGAGAAAAATGAGCTATCATTGCTATATCTAAAGGGGGGGGGAATCAACTCTTTAGGCTATCCAAATAACTCAACCGGTGCTATAGACATCTGGCTGGTAGTAGAGCTATGTTTGGGGGAATTACAAAGATAACCTTTTCAGGGCTATGGATGCTTGACTGGCATCAAGGCTCTATCCCTAGTTGGCTTTGGAGGATTACCAAATTATGTAGTTCAATGTTAATGAACTAATTCTTTTTACTGAGTTCCAAAAACTAGAATTAATCAGAGCACACACGAATGTTTCCAGTGGAATTTTACTTTTTTATGTCAAAATCTAGGTAAAGGTAAAATTTATTGTTTTAAAATACATATAAATTATAATTTACAACTGGTGATTTAATTTCAAGTTTGGTTCAAATTTGTTTTTATTGGTTGCAAGTTGATGTGTGGTCTCACAACACACCCCAAGACTAAAAGGCTTGGGGACCCAAGTGAAAAAATAACTCTTATGGCAGGAGCTAGCAAGTTGAAAGATCACCAGAAGTAAAAGGAAAAGAGAAATCTTTAATCAAAGAAGTCATTCGTAATAAAAGTCTTCCATGTATCGGGTACCAAGAACCGGAAACGATTGAAAAGGAAAAAGGTAATGCAAGTTTGAATAGAATTTTCTAGTCTGATATTTGGAGTCTAGTAAGATGGAAGTTTGGTGAAACTGAAGTTCAGGAAAGTTCATGGGTAAAGCTAAATACCGAGTACCAAGTTGCAATGTCAAATGAAATTTTAAAATTTTAAGGTTATCTAATGATTCTGATAGTCCAGTAACCCGATATATAAGAGATAATCATACAAGAATTTGTAATATGCTAAAAGGCATGTTATTTATGAGATTTATGTACTAATAGTGAATAATGGTTTTATTTACATGAGATGTTTATAAATGTTTTTTAAGGGATTTAATGAGTGGAATTTGTGATTGTAGGAGATACAGATTGTGATGCAAATTTTGAGTATAGACGGACAGGAAAATCAAATTTGCAAGCAAATCCAATGGTGCTACCAGGTTCAAAGATACACTTTAAAAGCTCATGCTAGAGTAAAGTCCATTGCAAAGATGTGCCAAATACCAGGAACTTGGGACTTTGGAGTGCAAGCATGTGGCAAGGAAGTGTACCCATTTTGGGGGTTGTTCATTCCTAGAATTTTCAAACCGAGGATGAACCTAAAATGTAGGGGTGAAAATTCCACTCGATCACTCTGAATTTGTGGAAGTTCCTACATTTTTTTTGAGCCGATTTGTTTGGTTCCAAAAGGAATCCTAATAATAAAAGATGAAAACTCGAAGAGCTTCAATGTGCAATTGGAGTTGACCTTCGTTGACTTTGAATGTAATTCTCCTATTAGTCACTACATTCCACGTGCCTTGATGTGATTTGTCCCTTAGATTTCCTCTCATGTATTTTTCTTATCCTATTTGTGCCTTGTGTTCTATAAAAGGCCAGAGGATACCCCCTTTTTATTTTAAGTTCAGAATTTGTGGATGTTGGAAGAGCTAAAAATTCTCTAATTTTTTCTCTTTTTTCCTATTTTTTGAATCATTTCAGTGTAAAACTTTGTATGCACATAGACATTAATCAATATCATAGCTAATTTGATAACTACATATCTCATGAATCTTTTGTAGCTAGTTTTGTTAGTTCAGTCGAACAAGACTATGTGTTGCGTCGTTTAAGGGTGCATACAAAACCTAATTGGGCATCCAAAATAAAACCCCCTTCTCTTTAAAAGCTCGCACTCCATTTTATATGCAACATGAAGCCAACTGTGAAGTATAAAGTGGTTTTGATTTGGTTAATTCTTTTGTATGCATATGGAGAATAACTACCGAGAAATTTTTAATTTTTATATTTTATGCTTTATTTTAGAATAGATGTTTAAATTTGAAATGTTCCAAAAAATAGATGAATGAATGGAAATTTATTAAAATCTTTTGTTTCCTATGAAATTTTTGAATGCTTAATGCTAAATCTACTTAAGTGATAGCAAAGAATTTGTTAATTTCATGATATATTATTGCAAATATTTTGATTTCATGATATTTGTCTTTATGATCTATTTGAGAAATCAGTGCCTAATATATATAATTCTAAACAACCATAGTCCCTTTGATATTAACAACAATATCACATCATACCATGGAGTGAACCTAGTACAATCATGACCTAATTACCGAAGATTTGGGATTGAACTAAAGCCAATCTTTTCCTGTTAAGATAGATTCCCCTCTTAGATTGTCTTTGTTCCATATCTTTCAAGAAGGATAGGCTCTTTGTAGTTTATCTATGAAGAATTTATTCGCCCTGTTTGCTACGAGTAAAATTGTCATCAACAGATAGAAATAAGGATTTTTAAGGAGGGGCATATTTTCACAACTAGGCAAGGTTTTTCATTAAGCCTTGGCATTTTGGATTTGATTGTATAGAGGAGTTTCCATCTTAGATTCCAGTTTAGGTTTGCCTCTTCGACTACCCATGGAATTATGGAGATTTGATGTTCTTCATTCAATAGCAACAATTCTTAGAAAACCTTGTGTCCCTTCTCATCAAGCACTTGAGCCCAAGGTAACAACATATGCCTATATGTGTAGAGATTGATCTCAATAATCCTATGTTTGGTTCATTGGAGATTAGGTAGGGAAATATGAATTGGATCCAATAGGTGGACTATGAGGCTATTTCTTTCAAATGTCGTATATGCCATAATTATTGGCATCT
>VDFB02353954.1:0-49772 GCA_007258455.2 Sequoia sempervirens
AGGATTGGGAAAGGGCTATTTTCAACAATAGCACCAATTCACTATGAAATAAAGTTTTGATTATGTTTTTATATGCTTACATTTGATTATCTTTGTTTTATCTAATTTTCATATTTCATCATAGTCAATTATTTCATAGGGATTTCAAATCTAATGTTTTCAGGAGACTAACATGATGATATTATGTTAAGATTGTTAACCATTTGCAGATTTGATGTCCACAGTAATATCATCAATTTAGACATTGAACCCTATCCATAATAATATTATATTTTGATTAACTAATAAAACTTAATGATATTGGTATTACTTAATGAAATCATTTCAAATTTAATAATAATATTTTTCTTTAATTAACAACTTAACTACATAATATTATTATTTACCCTGCCAAACCAATTACCAATAATAATGATGTTATCACCAAATAATTAATTTAATGTTAATACAATTGTTCTTTAACCAAACCTCTATATGTGTATATATATATTCTACAAAGTTACTTTTTCACCAACTATTGCTTACACACTTTCTCCTTTATATACATATCCTCCTTTCAACCCATTAGGGTTAACACCCTCCTTCAGTCCCCATTATAATTTAAAATAAAATAATGATGCTAAACTATAAGCTAGAAATGGGATCCAATATTGTTCCCACTCAATCACTTTAATTATCATGCATAATATATCTAGCGATCCATTGTATTGTTCGTTGGATTCCCTAATGTGTAACTATATTATCTACATCTACATATAGCTACTATACCCACTCATGCCATTCACATTCTCATGTTTTTCCACAAACACTTCCTACACATCACTTTCCTTTCACAATTCTCTTCACGTATCGGCTCATTGTTGCGTGTTACTACACAAAACTATTAGTTTAAAAATAGTTTTAGTGGTGAATATTTTGCAAGCCTTGATAATGGGTGCTACTTTTTTGAGTTAAACGCTTTAAAATATTGAAAGAGTTTTATTATCCATATGTAAATTAAGTTTGATATCATGTTTCATATCATGCAACAAAGCTACTAATTATTAGAACATGAAATTAATGGAGATCATATAACAAACATAAGTGAACAATGTAAATATTGTATTTACTTGACCTAAAATGTACAAATGGGGAATTATTGCATATATGGGCAAGGAAGAGGAAATCCACCTATAATTTGATTGAAAAGTTTCCCATGATGTGACACAAATGAGTATACAAGTTTCCTATAGGTGTCAACTTATGGATCATTAGGAATGTACAAACCAACAACCTATTTGACCAAGTCATCAACCTTGGTGCCAAGTGTTGAGTGAAATTTGAGGTGAGATGGAAAGTCTTCCAACCTCAAAAGGTATGTACATGATGTTTACCAAAAAACTTGGTAACCTCTAGAGGCTTAAAGTTTGCACATTTAGTTAGATAAGATGTTTCCTAACCTTATCAATCTAAGTACACTTAAGTATAGGGTATGTGCAGGATCATCATAGAAAAAATAGGCCCTTAAGTGGCAAAAAATTCAGAAAAATCAGAGTTAGGCAACTTGACATAAAAATTTGAATAATTTATCTATATTATTTCAAAAATATGTAAGAATAGAATCTGTAGCAAATCAAATGTAGTTTCTAAACTACTAGGTTTTTTTTTTTTTTTAGTCTATTTGGTGAAAATTTGAAATTTCAATCTGTTAGTACTTAAATTCGAGGAAAATAAAGTAGGTGTTTTTGACCACCTAAGCACAATAAAATGATAATATTTTAGAAATAAGTGAGACTCATGTCTCAATGTGATGCATATTTGTTTATAATTTTTCCAAATAAATAATTAATTTTATTTTTTATTACAATTTTTTTAAAAATATAAAAATTATGTTTGTTCTATAACTAGTCAAACCATGAAATTCAGTTTTATTTTTTAATCCTATAGTATGAAGTATAGAATATAGCATGTTCAAATTCAAAAATGTGATACTATTTGAAAGCTATATATTTTTCACCAATCCAACTTATATCAACGGGACTTTAGTAAGTAATTCAAATGAAAATGAATAATAATAATTTCAATAGAACTAAAAAGTAAAGCATAATTTATATTAATTAGAAAGCTAAGGAATCTCCAACACAAAACTACTTTTGTTTCACTTCAATTTAGGTAAAAGTCATCAACCACATGGTACATCATATCCCTTACATATCATACATTACATCCTTGATCTACATACCATATAGTGAATGAATCACAGATTATTCAATCTAACACCCCTTAAGTGAAACTTGGAGACCAAAAAGTGTAGGTGTTAAAATGGGTCCTAATGACAAGGCCATGAGGTACCCATATAAGATACATTCTCTAACAAATGGAGAAAAGGAGAAAACCTAGTGGGAGCAAACTCCTCTCCAAAGCAGGAGACAAAAGGACATACCTCCTAAAAAGATGTCTCATGATGATAGGAACATCATGATGAAGAACTCATGAAGCATGTCAAGTTGTAAACTCTTCTGAAGATGAACCGATGTCTACTAGAATCAATGAACCTCCAAGAATTGTAGATCAAGATAAGAGATACCAAACACTACATGAGTGAGCATATGAACTCTCCTCTACCATGAATACAAAAAAAAATCAAAGTTTTTGAAGTTAAAAATATAGATAGTACTATGATTAGGAGTACTAGAATCTCACAAAATATGATCCACTAACATCATCACTAGCCACATGGTAGGTTTCTTCTATTCAACATATTGAAAATTAAACTAGTACAAAGACCTTATGGACTTGTAGAATGACTCTAAGATTTCTCCACATGATTATCAATCCATGCCTTATAAACTATCCCTTGATAAGAGGCATACCAAAAATAATGAGATATAGGCACGTGTCCACCCTGATGCCCTTGAAACTTGACACGTGTCCTCTTTATGCAATTTCATGGACTTTGTGTAGGCCTCCTTTGAAATGTTTCATGAAATGGATGAATACTAATAAAATCATGCCATGTGTTGACATCATGATGCATTCGATAGAACCTTTTGATGGAATGCTCTCAATACCATTACATGCGTCCTTCCATGGTTTTACAAGGTGCTTGTGGGTTCCCCTCAAGGTACTCTATAGAATAGTTGAATTCTCTTAAAAAATTCCATGCGACACTCATATGGTCTTCATAAAGTTCATATAGCACTGAGTGATGCTCAACATGCCATGTATCACCATTTTCATGGTTCCATGACTAAATTTTTCCTTTAGTAATAAACCTCATGCAGGATAGAATCCTCTAAAAAAGTGACACCTGTCAATACATTAGTGGTTTTGTGAAATATTAATTTCACAATAAAATATTCTTATGAAAAGGAGAAGGGGGGTCCACGTGTTGAATGCAAATAACTTAAAGGTTTAAAGTGCACATGCTCCTAAAATAACTTATGTCCACTAGGTAATGAACGAACCAATGGGTTAATAAGATATGGGGATACAAATATAAGACTTTAGGAATTTTATAGATAATTTTAGATCATGGGTCCAATCGTTGATTTAGTTAGGGGATAGTAAATACATGAAGATACAACCCTTAAGTGATAACTTAAAGGGCTGGGTAATTGGATATAATAGGTTAATGTAAAGTTATAACAAAAGTAATTGCAACGCCACTTGAAGCTATGGTTTTTAAAATTTTAAACCTAAAAGGAGTCCTGATACAATATTTATAACAAACCCTAGCAATGATAAACTTATTGTGAAGCTTGGGACATGGCCAAAAACCAAGAACCAAGAAATTTTGTAGAAAGTACTATCTGAACCTAACCAAGCAATAGTAAATCCTTTTGGAGCCTTGTTGACTGTTGCACCATGTCAACCAAACTGGTGCTTTTCCTTCTTATAACCTTCAAGCGGATAAAATAGAATAAGCTTATTCCTCATTTTTTACTAGAAGAATTTTTCATTCCCCTTCCATTCCATCTTATTGGACCTCCTACCATGTCTTATTACCTTTCTACCATATTAAAGTCCCCTCCAATTATCCAAGGGATGTATTGGATATTAAGCAACCATTTCCAAATATCAAATCACTCCAAGTGATCATTAGAGGCATAAATTGCACACAAACCAAATTTCTTTTCTTCTTTCTTTATGATGATTCAAACTACTTCATTACATGAGGAGACCCCAAATTCAACACCTGAGGGAGATCAAGTATTTGATAGTAGAATAACCACACTCCACTTCCTTTTACATTAGTATAGAACTAGGTGGCATCCTTCCAAATAAACCTTAAGTTCATTTCCAAAGTAAAGTTGACTACTTTCACTTTTTCCAAAAAATACATCCTTGAACTATGCAAATGATTGATAAGTCTTCTAACAATAAAGTTTCTATCAGGGGGTACTAGTACACTTATATTCCAAATTGTGCAAATTATCATCATTAAGTGAACCTAGTTGAGTCGAGTAAGCGATACTTGACCCTTTTGGTCTATGTTTATTTATCAACTCAACAAGTTTTCAATGTCGTTAAAAGTATTTTTTCATGTTGTTCAACATCAACCTAAACATTTTGTGGAAAGTGACATCGTCAAGGTTTCAAAACATTAGTTGTTTTGTGAGTCAGACAACTTTCTGTCAAACACGTTGCTTCTTATGTCGTACGAGTTTATGTTGTGACCTCAATAGCGTAATTGGAATAATTGATAATATATTTCTTGTTAGTAGATTTGATAACTAATTCTAGAGTTTTTCTAATAGGAATTGGCATGATTTTCTTCTATTCATCAAGGGAAGAATGTCTCAACCCAATCATGTTTTGTGTGTAAGTTTACGTAACATCTTTGTAAACCCTATTGGTACTAATACATACATTTTTAGATTATTAATATATAATATCCTTGAGCTAAGAGAATCTTTATCCTTTTGTAGTGATCTTTAATGACCTGTAACTCCATTTATGCTTGCAAGCTGATGAGTAAGAGCTTTTGTAGGTTTGTTAATGGAGGTTAAGATGGGAATGATTATTAAGTTAACCGTTGGGTCTACGTGAAATTTCATGTTAAGATAATTAAAGGAGTGGCCCATTTTTTTTGGTGTATCTAGTGTAGTGAAGGAGCTTTTTACTAAACAAAGAAGTGATCTTTAAAGAATTTTCACTCCAATTCTAATGCATGCTAATGTACCTAAAGTTTAGGAAAAGTTTATGCCTATGATACCATGACTTATTAATGAATCTATTAACAACCCTAAGTTTAGTTACCCGTAGCTGAGTGGGTAGTTGCTTAACAAATTTTTAGTGGAACATTTAATGCTCTTGAGGTGTGGGTTACTAAGGAGGAAGATAACTACTTTTAATTGGTTGAATAATGGTTGGTATTATTCAAAAAAAAAAGGAAAAACCAATGGTGGGTTTGGGGGGAGTTACCTGACCCCTTAACTATTTGAGAGTAGCCTTTAAAGGGAAATGGTGTGGATAGTTGAAGGGTATTCAGTAGGGGAGAAACCATAAACAATGTTTAACACAAAGAAAGTAGGGGGAGTTGCTAATGCTGATAGTTTTCAAATCCTCATATCACTAGATAATCTTCAATATCATTATGTTATCAGGGATAATAGGACATAGTTCTCTTGGACATAACTCAGGAATGGACACCATGAGTTTGAAGAAAGGAGAATAGTAAGAGACTCGAGGGCATGACTACAAGACAAGAAACACTCATAAATGTATGTATTAACTCAAAATAGACTTATTCTATACTTGGGAGGATCTACATTGTGACCGAGTAGGATGAGAAGGCTTACACCATCGAATTAAGGGAGTGGAACATCATATATGCTCTTGGATAGTATAATGATGGGTAGAGAAGGTGAGGTGTTAAAAGAGAAGGCTGATCTTTGGATAAAATATATAGCTCAGTAAGAGGTGAGGTCATTTTACTCCTTTACTGCGAATAGTGGTTATGGTATCATATTTCAGAATAGTTAAATAATGAGCTATTTTTATTATGTGACCAAGATAATATATGAGAAGATATCTTTGCATCATGTTGGGACAATGCTAAGTCATGATAGTGTAAGACTTAGTAATAAACTCCTAGATATAATACTACTACTACAAATTTTGGAACCTATTGAACCCTATTTTAGAAGTAAGGGTTAAAATTAATAAGCTTAGGTAGAGATAAGGTGGCAAGCCAATAAAAGGTCAATTTAGGGTGAGTAATCATAGAAGATGTCTATTGATAAAATTTTCCAATCTATTCTTTCAAGAATGCATTAGATGTTTCTTTCAAGAGAAATAAAATGACCTTTTATATCCTTTCATCATGTCTTCTTAAATGATAACATTATAGTATTAAAGGAATATCTAGGTTGAAGACTATGATAGTTCATTAAATGTATTCTTGCTTTTAGAAGCATATCATTGCTATTTATCTGAATGGATATTTTAGTGAAGATAATAACCTTATGATACTAAAGTGATAATGTTACATCATGGATATAGAATTCCTTATGTGAAATTGAGTTTTGCATGTCATTTTGTAAAAATAATCTAGGAGAATAGGTGAGCCAGTGATGTGGAAATTTAGATAGCATGTGGATTAACAACTATTAGTTATGTTATGTTTTCTTAGGAGAGAGAGTAATCTACACAAAGCAAGATATAGATCATGTAGCCTTTACAAAACTTTTTTATGGCTAAGTTTACATATGACAAAGTTAACCCTAGGTTGGGCATCACTAGAGTGATTAATCCAAGGTTGGGAATATTGTGAGATTCGTATCTCAATCTCATAAGAAAGTGGTAAAAAAAATTGATTGATGAAGGTTTTTGTGAAATGTATACACTAGGATGTTATATATATGTTAGTTCAAAACCTTACTTATTTTGGAAGTCAATTGTTCCAAGTAGATCAAAGGGTCGAAAGTAGATTATTATCTTTTATAAATCAAACCTTTTTAGGGTTGAAAGATTGACTCTGATTAAAACTTTTGATATGAAATGATAGTATTCTTTTAAATATTCTAATGGTGAGGGAATTCCTTGAATACTATTTTTATTCATGTTACGTAAAATGTGAACTCAAGCAATGCCAAGTGGTCTAGAAAACACTAGAAGTATTTGTTCTTATGTTTTGCTACACTTATGCTATTACCTTAGGATAACAAGGATGTTTGATATTTCCATGTATTTGGTTAGAGAAGCTAAACCCTAGTATTGAAACAAGGAGGATATAGGAAATCTATAACTCTTATGTCGGATAATATATACATACATATATATATATACATACATATATATACATACATACAAACATACATATATACATACATACATACATACATACATACATACATATATATATATATTGATAGTGAAAAGTTGAGAAAACCATAGAACAAGACAAGAAGAGTCTTTGTAATACTTTAAGAGATTCTATGATAATGTCAAAATTCATTTTAATGCATCAAATATTTTTGGTATTTGAATCTAGAGAGTAAAATGATAGAAATTCATAAACCCTAAAAATTGCAAGAATGCAATAAGGGACTCTTAAAAAGGTTAGAAATACCTAATTCTTTATATTACATGTATATCCTATATTAGATATTAGTTCTAAGTCGGATTGGCTAAAATGTATTTTTAGTTTAGACAATTTTTTGTCTAGAGTACCCAATAAATTAAGTAAAACTATAGGATGGGATAGTTTGTAAGCCGATTCAGTGGTGTGTGTCTTGATGACATGACCAATTAGAATGATCATAATTAGCTATATTGTCTCTAGATTTGTATGGTCAATTGAGTTTTGTAGGACACACCACCAGGCCTTAGATGGAGAAACTTGACAGTGCCTTATATCTATAACCTTCGTGAAGGGCAAGGTAACTTCCAATTAGGAAGTGTGTGGGGGAACACTTGAGTTTGTGGTTGGAGGAAAAGAACTCGGATGAGGCTCTCCCTTTATAGCAAAAGACTCATCGAGGCTCGTGAAGATAAATATCAACATTCTAGATGCCATGAAGTCCATTTTATGGCATATGACAGTTGAACTTATGAGGTAGAACTATTATTTTTTCCAAGTGCATTTTATGTAATATAAATGAAAAGTGTAAAGACTTCTCCTTGATTCCAACTATGATTATGTATGATTTCAAGTTTGAAATTATCTAGAAAGTTGTACTTTATTTCTTGTGCTTATGCAAATGTTATTTAAAAAAAAATCTCTCATGTTTACTAAGTTTATTTACCTTCTAGTTAATTCTTGAGTTCACTCAAGTATTAAGAGGAGGTATTTTACATATGGTATCAAAGCCAAGTTCAACGCATGGACCTATGAGCTCATTACGTGAAAACTTGTTAAAAATTCAACAATTTCGCTAAGGCTTGAAATTGGATTGATATAGAATGGCATAAATAAAAACCAAGGAAAGTGTCAATAAGACTATTTTTCCAACACTTACCCAAGTCAATGACTAAGAGAAAGTGAACTACGGAGTTAAAAATCCAAGAGAAAAACAATTCTACTAAGGTTGCATAGTGGAAAAGATTTCGAGACTTGAGTAGAAAGGTAAAACCTTGCTCAGTTACTAATTAGACTAAGAGCTCGGGTAGAGGAGTGTTTGTATGAATTCAAAATCAATATTATTTCTCAAGAACTTAAGGATGGGAAGATCTAGAAGTAATCAACCAGTTGTAGGGGCATCTGAGTGTTGAAAATCCTTGAAATTATATCAAAGAAACCTAGATAAGATGGGTTCTAGTCTAACTTCTAGATGGCTTGGAATGAGCCAAGTGGAATAAATGGATCATTAAAGGATGAGTGTTGATATACTGGCATATAATACTAAAAATAAAAATGGTTGAGAAAGTACTTTCCTTTTGGTACAGCTAGAAAGTACAACCACATTGGTGAATTTAATTATCATCAAGATATTTAGTCAAATTGTTTAAGTTTTAACAAGTAACTTATTCAGTAAGGTAGGGAATAGAGTTTTGGTTAAGCAGAACGAGGGGAAGAAGTTTATGTTCCAACTATAGTCTTTGTGTTGCTATAACACAATATTATAATATCATCTAAGCAATGAACGATAAATACTCCAGGAAATAGAAGTGGATGTGTTATAACCTTTCTACTTGCAAAATTTTTGAGCATGATGAAATTCATAAGGGACATTTGTTTGATGCACCTAAAACACAATCTATAACCACTATAATTTTTTGGAAAATCCAAGTACAGTGTAGCAATCTACTCCCTTGGTAGTGACTTAGTCAAGTCACATTGTTCATAATAAGTGTTCATTTGTATTTTGACACTTCTTTGGATCTTTGGTAAAATTCCTTTTAATACTGGCAAGGAATGTCATTGTTTTATTTCTTTATTTTGAAATGGTCTAGCCACTAAATTTTGAATATTGTTTATTTTATGGCCAATTGGTAAAAATTTGATTTATTGCTCAAATTAAAACTATTTATATTTTGATATTGAGTTAAGCTATTGTGGTGGCTATACAAGAAAATTTTGGTTGTTCACTCTGTTTGATGTAATGTTAATCTTTATCATGTCCTGGATGGCTCTCTGATGGATTGTGTAAGGGAGTAAATTGTAGAAAATGCACCTGGTATGTCCTTTATAGAAGAAAGAAACCTTGTTTGGAAGGAAATTAGTTCCAAACCATTTTAGGGTTATATAATTAATATGTAAACTACTAGAAGGGGGTCTTATGTTGATATCACCTTTTGAACCTTGTGTTATTGTGTGTGGATGGATGAGTAGTCCAGTAATCCCTGGTTAATAGTCTCTCCAAGTTGAGCAGGCTGGTGAACCATGACTACGTTCATTGTGAAACATATATTTTATAAAAACTATGGCCATAGTGAGTGCTATTGCCACTACGTGCACTTGTCAGTTCACTATACTCTAGACAATTAGCTAACCGGAGTTGTCTTACTTAGTAGGACACTATCCTTAGTAGTGCAACAGAGTTGGTTAAGTGGGGGTACACACCAGAGCTCAAATGACAACTGAGAGAGTTCCAACACAACCTTTCATTGAAGGGTAGGACTGCTTCTAGGTAGGAAGTGTTTGGGGGGACTGCTTAAGTCCATGGTTGGAGGTAAAAATAGCCTGGTGATGCTTTCCCTCTTATCAGTGGCATGTTGAGTCTTGGAGGATAGTTGAACTACAAAAGGAATTTTGATCCTTTCTCTTGTATTTACTTATCAACTTATTTTAATGATGCATGAAATAAATGAAATTGGTACTTGACGAATAACCTTTTTAGCTAGAAAAGTGAAGGTTGATCTTACTCTTTGTATCTTACATGATGAATAGTGGTTCCTTACTCGCTTAATGTTGTTAACCTTTGTTGAAATTTTCTTGGTAAACCTATGTTAAAAGTAGTTGATTGCTACACGTAGAAAGAGTATCCAACTTTTATGGATTTTTTTATAACAACTTCTATAATTCTTCTATCAAGATGACTCTATTTGAAGCATTGGACAAAAGAAGATGTCAAACTCCTATAAGCTGGGTAAGCTAGAAGATAGGATTCACATTACTCCACAAATGTTGTTAGAAATGGATAAACAAATCAAACTGATCAGAAAAGATTGGTGGAAGCTAATAATAGATAGAAAAGCTAAGTAAATTCCAATGGTACACTAACACAGTTCTCAACTAGAGAAGAAAAGTTTCATAAAGGAATGTATTCCCAACCAGCTCCTAGATATAAAGGACTCTTCAAAATTCTTGAAGTTATCAATTCGATTGATTACAAAAGAATTCAATTATCAACTATTACTAGGAGGTATAATTCTTTTTTTTGAAAAGTATATAACAGTTGATAATTATATTCTTAGAATGTTTTAAACGCAGAGGACCGAGGAGTGGTCATGATCAAGCTTCTTAAATGCAAGGTCTAGTGGGACTAGTATCCAGAGGGTAATATGACATGGAATGTTTATCCTAATTTTATATCAAAGATTTTCCCAATTGCTTACGCTTTTGCAATATATATATATATATCTTATTAAGGTTTTAGATGCATTGGATCATTGAGGATTATGACTCTTATGGGGGGAGATATTTTACACCCCTAACTTTAACTATGTTTTACTTTTTACTTTTGAGGTAATTAGTAGATGATTACACATGATTCAATGATATGATGTTTAGTAAAAATGTCTAGAAAAATCAATGTTTTCATGATTTATGTTTATTTGACTATAATTGACATGTGTTTAAAAGTTTTCAAGGTGTGATGATTTCATAAGGATTATGAAATGATTAATGATACACTAATCTCGAGTTGGTGTTTGTAAGTTGCATTCAGGGAATAGATTTCCACCCTCCAAGAAAGGGAGGGAGAGAATCATCAGAGAGAAGGGTATAGATACAAGGAAAAGAATAGGTTGTCGCTATCTTAGGTCTAGTGTTGGTGAAAAATGGTGAACCTAGTTGAGTCGGGTAAGTGATACTCGACCCTTTTGGTCTAAGTTTATTTCTTGACTTGACAAGTTGCTAATGTCATTAAAATTCCTTTTTCATGTTGTTTAATGTCAACCTAAACATTTTGGGGAATGTGACATCGTCAAGCTTGAACATTAGTTGATTTGCGAATGAGAAAAATTTAGGTTGAACATGTTGCTTCTTATGTCATAAACAAGTTTATGTTGTGACCTCAATAGAATAATTGGTATAATTGATAATATGTTTCTTGCTAGTAGTTTTGACATTGAATTCCAAATTTCATCTAGATAATCGAAATTGACGTGATTTTCTTCTATTCATGAAGGGAAGAATGTCTCAACCCAGTCACTTTTTGTGCTTAAGTTTACATCACATCTTTGTAAACCCTATTGGTATTAATCATATGTTTTTAGATAATTATTATGTAATATCCTTGAGCTAAGAGAAGCTTTATCCTTCTAGAGTGGTCTTTAATGATAGGTAACTCCATTTGTGCTTGCAAGCCATCCGACTAAGAGATTTTGTAGGCTCATTAATGAAGGTTAAGATAAGAATTATTGTGAAGTTAACCCTTGGGTGTACGTGAAAATTTATGTTAAGATAATTAAAGGAGTGGCCCATTTTTTTGGGGTATCTAGTGTAGTGGAGGAGCTTTTCATTAAACAAAGAAGTGATATTTAAAGACTCATTGCTCCACTTCTAGTACATGCTAATGTAGTTAAAGTTTAGGCAAAGTTTATGCCAATGATACCACAAATTATTAATGAATCTCTTAACAACCTTGAGTTTGGTTACCTCTAGCTGAGTGGGTAGTTGCTTAAAAAAAAATTAGTGGAGTATTTAATGGTCTTGAGGTGTGGGTCGTTGGGGAGGAAGATAACTACTTTCAAGTGGTTGAATAATGGTTGGTATTATTCAAAAAAAAAGAAAAGGAAAAACCATTGGTGGGTTTGGGGGGAGTTACTTGACCCCTTAAATGTTTGAGAGGAGCCTTTCAGGGAAATGGTGTGGATAGTTAAAGGGTATTTAGCAGGGGAGAATCCATAAATGATGTTTAACACAAAGAAAGAAGAGGGAGTTGCCAATGTTGACAGCTTTAAAATCCTTATATCACTAGATAAGCTTTGATATCATTATGTTATTAGGGATAATAGGACATAGTTGTCTTGGACATAACCCAGGAATGGACACCATGAGTTTGAAGAAAGGAGAATAGTAAGAAACTTAGGGGCATGATGACATGACAAGAAACACTCAAAAACATGCGTATTAACTCAAAATAGACTTATTCTATACATGGGAGGATCTACACTGTGACTAAGAGGGAGGATAAGGCTTACACCATTGAATTAAGGGAGTGGAACATCGTATATGCTCTTGGATAGTAGAACGATGGGTAGAGAAGGTGAGGTGTTGAAAGAGAAGGATGATCTCTAGATAAAATTTATAGCTGAATAACAGGTAAGGTCATTTTACTCCTTTATTGTGAATAGTGGTTATATTATCATATTTTCTAGCATAGTTAAATAAAGAGCTATTTTTATTATGTGGCCAAGATCATATATGAGAAGATATCTTTGCATGAGGCCACGACAATGCTGAGTCATGATAGCATAAGAATAAGTAATAAAGTCCTAGATATAATACTACTATTGCAAATTTTGGAACCCATTATTGAACCTTGTTTTAGAAGGGTTAAAATCAATAAGCTTAGGTAGAGATACAATGTCAAGCCAATAAAAGGTCAATTTAGGGTGAGTAATAATAGAAGATATCTATTGATAAATTTCTCCACTCTATTCTTTCAAGAATGCATTAGATGTTTCTTTCAAGAGAAATAAAATGACCTTTGCTATCCTTTCCTCATGTATTCTTAAATGATGATATTATAGTCTTAATGGAATATCTAGGTTGAAGACTATGATAGTTCAATAGATTTATTTTTTCTTTTAGAAGCATATCATTACTATTTATCTAAATGGATATTTTAGTGAAGATAATAACCTTATGATACTAAAGTGATAATGTTACATCCTAGATATAGAATTCCTTATGTGAAATTGAGTTTTGCATGCCATTTTGTAAAACTAATCCAAGAAAATAGGCAAGCCAGGGATGTGTAAATTTAGATAGCCTATTGATTAACAACTATTACTAGGAGAGAGATTAATCTAGGAAATGCAAGATATAGATCTTGTAGCCTTTATAGAACTTATTTTATTGCTAAGTGCACAAAAGACAAAGTTAACCCCAAGTTGGGCATCACTAGAGTGATTAATCCAATGTTGGGCATATTGTGAGATTCGTATCTCAATCTCACAAGAAAGTGGTAAACTATTTTTATTGATGAAGGTTTATGTGACATATATGTACTAGGATGTTATATATATATATATATGTGTGTGTGTGTGTGTGTGTGTGTGTGTGTGTGTGTGTGTGTGTGAGTTTAAATCCCAACTTATGTTGTAAGTCAGTTGTTCCAAGTAGACCAAAGGGTCAAAAGAAAATTATTATCTTTTATAAATCAAACCTTTTTAGGTTTGAAAGATTGACTTAGATAAAAAATATTGATATGAAATGATAGTATTCTTTTAGATATTATATTGGTCAGTGAATACCTTGAATAATATGTTTATTCATGTTATGTAAAATGTGAACTCAAGCAATTCCAAGTGGTCTAGGAAAGACTAGAAGTATTTGTTCTTATTTTTTTCTACACTTATGCTATTACCTTTGGAAAAACAAATATGTTTGATATTTCCATGTATTGATTTAGATAAGCTAAACCCTAGTATTGAAATAAAGAGGATATAGGAAATCTATAACTCTTATGTCAGATATGACATTGTACATATATATATATATATATATATATATATATATATATATATATATATACTGATCGACAGTGAAAGGTTGAGAAAACCATAGAATGAGATAGGAAGAGTCTTTGTAATACTTTAAGAGATTCTATGATAATGTTGAAACTCATTTTAATGCATCAAAGATGTTTGGTATTTGAATCTAGAGAGTAAAATGACAGAAAGTCATAAATCTTAGAAAATGAAAGAATACAATAAGGGACTCTTAAAAAGGTTAGAAATACCTAAATATTTATATTACATGTGTATCCTAGATTAAGGATTAGTTCTATGTCCAATTGGCTAGAATGGATTTTTAGTTCAGACAAGTTTGTATCTAGAGTACCCAAAAAATTAAGTAAAAATATACGATAGGATAGTTTCTAAGATAAGCCAGAGGTGTGTGTCTAGATGGCATGAATAATCAAAATGATCATACTTATCTAGATGGGGTCTATATTTGTATGGTCGATTGAGTTTTGTAGGAAACATCACTAGGACTCAGTTGGAGAAACTTGATAGTTCCTTATATCTATACCCTTCATGAAGGGCAGGGGCACTTCTAGTTAGGAAGTGTGCTGGGGACCGCTTGAGTCCATGTTTGGAGGAAAAGAACTTGTATGAGGCTCTCCCTCTATAGCATAATACTCACTAAGGCTCATGAAGATAGATATCAACATTCTAGATGCAATGAACTCCAAGTTATGGAATATGACAGTTGAAATTATGAGGTAAAACTATTCTTTTTTCCAATTGCATTTTATGTAATATAAATGAAAAGTGTAAGGAATTCATGATTCTAGCAGTGATTATGTATGTTTTCAAGTTTGAAATTATCTAGAAAGTTTTACTTTATTTCTTGTGCTTATGCAAATGTTATTTAAAAAAAAAATTCTCTCATATTTACTAAGTTTATTTACCTTCTAGCTAATTCTTGAGTTTACTCAAGTATTAAGAGGAGGGATGTTACATTTTTAGGAAAATAGGATTTTTTCGAGCTATAGGGAACACTCCTGTGAAGACCAAATGACCATCAAATTTAATTATGTGAATTGCTAACGTTGACCAGCAATATAGAATCCATACGAACCTCTCCAAGCCCCCTCATAGCCTTGATTTTCCCTTAAGGAGTATTTTTCTGGCATAACTTGGACATACGTTGTCAAAATTGGGTAAATGAGCTATCATAAAAAAGCTAGTTCTGAGCACTTTCCAATGGTGTATGTCTTATTTATTAGATTTTTCTATTGGTTCTTATTATTCTCAGTCAAACTTAGATCTTAATTTTGTGCTTCTGAGCTCATAAATTTTTTCATGTATGATCTCTGATTTTTGTGATTCAAGCAACATTGGAAAGGTATTTCAAAGTTCTTGATATCTATTAATGCATTTTTTGTAGAGTCTACCTTAGGTACATTTTAGTTAATATTTTGTGTTTTTGCATTCTACTTAATTACTTGGATGTATTGGCACTTGTAAAGGATCTATTTGCGTGAGATGACATAATTTGATCTACTTTATCAGTACTGAGATTATTAGTCTCTATTTTTATCATTTGAGTACCATTTCACCAAGACTCATAGTTATCCTTATCCTTCTGTGATCAACTTGGATAAGAATAAATATGAGTCTTGGTGAAATGGTATCCTGACACATCTCAAGTGGCTTGATATTTTTCCTTATTTTTATGGACTCATACATACACTAGACACACTAGGGAGTTTATTAGCATGGGGCATCATCAAAGATCATATTATAGGGGTTATATGTTCTAGTGTTGATTTTGACACTATATGTGTTGTATCGAACATTGAATGTCCCCACACACTTTGGACATGACTTTGGGAGGTCCATGGAGACCCTAATATCTCTCCATACCAAAAGGGTCTTGTTACATACTTTCTCACCCCTCTTACAAATGTAGATTCCATACCCTTTGATGACAATACTTTAGAGGAGCTTGAGTATATCATAGGTCTTGCATGTTTCGATGGTTCAAAGAGTTGTCTTCATGTTCCCACTCCTCAAATTGAGACTACATCATCATCTTCTATTGTTCTTGATCATTTTGAAATTGCCACATATTTGGACCCCATTGGTTCAGTGCAAAAGGACATCATACATCTTCTAGAAATAGCTACTTGGGATTTGTATCTAGCAAACATATCATCCTTGTTTGTGGACTCCTATATTGTATCTATCTAGAGGATTACTTTCAGGGAATTCATCTCCTCTTTGTTAGCACCACATCACCATTTTTGACCCACCATCTTCATCACCTTTGTAGCTTGTTCTATATCAGTCTTCACAGGATCTTGGATTGATATCATCTCTTTCCAACATGTGGAAATGTGTGAACATTTTCAAAGACACATATCATTTGGATTTGGGTTCCTAATTAACCTAGATCATGTTAGATTGGCTTCTCTAATCACCATTGGATCTATTTCTTTCTGAGGGGAGAAATGTATTTTGTAGGCAGTGGATCATATTCTATCTTTAGGCGTTCATCATTAGCATAGGAGCTCTTTCTTTAAGGGGTAATTTATATCCTCTTTTCGTCTCTCCTATTTGGGGGACATCTATTATAATTTTGTGATAGAAGTGGGCCTTGGGGGGTCACATTTAGTCCTCCTTCTATCCTTCTTTCACTAGTGCAGTCATTTCATTTTCTCTCTTTTGGAGAAGAGTTTTTTCCCATGTGGTTTTCCCATTTTTCTATAGTTATGAGAGATTCATTTATTTTACATGGGTAACTCATCAAGACTTGTATCTAGGACCCATCCATGCATCCAAAATAATAGGAAAATGGGTGCTTTATGACCTAGGTCATAGAACATCACTCTTCTCCAATTATCATTCACAAATGCCTTAGGATCCCAAATTGGATTGATTATTAACACAAAGGTAAGTCAATTCTCAACAAGGAAGACCAAGGGGGGTTCTTTAGGCTTTAAAGGGTTCACCACCAAGAAAATATTGGAAAAGAAAACTTAACATTCAACTCACAAAACATTGTAATGCAAGCCAAATGATCGATGCAAATGACAAAATTAAGTAACAAAAAGTTGGGATGTATGTACCTGCAAAGTCTAGAAATATGATGAGGATTTTGGAAAGGAAAAAATGTTTTCAAAATATGCTGAGGACTAAGATGCCCTTACTATTGTCTTAGTCCCACTGCTATTTTTTGGGGGAAATGTGGAATATTTTGATGTCAGAATAGAATCTAAAAGAATCTCTATGAAATACCCTTAGGAGGACGAAGATGCCCTTACTAAATTGTCTTAGTCCCATCTTGAATTTTTGAAATCTCTAAATGTGATCCTAAGGCTCAATGTCTATACTTCCTTCTTCTCAGATCTCAGGTCTTGAAACTTCCAAATCTTGCCTATAGGTGAGTTTCCGTGAAGATGACAAATTTGCAATGCAACTTTGTAACTTTTCAACTTTTCACTTCAAATGATCTTCAAACTAAATCTATAAACAAAAACACACAAGAGAGGGAAAACTTGTTGATTGCTAGTAAATGGGGGTTTTTCTTGGTCAAACCCCTTATTGGTAATTAAACATTAGAATGAAACAAAATAATGGAGGGAAATGATGAATGAACAAAGTGCTATGTTGCAACTCACCAAACCCTTGTTATGAAATCTGTAAACTTGTGTGAAGTGGCTAGCTGGAATGTAGATCTTGACTTGAATGAATGCTTGATAGATCTTGACTTGAATTGCTTACTTGAATGAAAACCCTACATCACAAATGTTAGCTCAAAAACATACATGTCAAAGAATATATTTGATATGATGATTGAATGTTGATGGCTTCAAATCCTTGATGAATTACTCTTGAATTCTCTCTTTATCACAAACTTGCTATAATGCATGAATAATCAAGTTGCTAGGATGAAAATGAACCTTGTATTTATACTTATCTACGCTTAATATCCCAAAATTACACCACAACAAGCCTACATATGAAATCATTAATTAAAAGGAAGCTAAACCCTGCCAAGATTTGAAATTAGATCCTAAAAATAACTTAAGGGTGACTAAGATGCCCTAGGTGGCGTCTTAGTCTCGAGGCTTAAAACTCAGGGCATAGATTCCAAAAGGGGCCCATTTAAGGTGCATTTGAAAAGAGGGTCCCAAGACCTTTGGAGGACAAAGACGCCCTAGGTGGCATCTTAGTCCTAGTCCAAAAATCAGGGATATAGAGCCAAAATCATTAAATTATCATTTACCCTTTGATGTTTGTTGAGATTATCCATAAAAATATATGATTTGTTAGGCTTGTGGATGCAAAATAGGACCAATTAAGAAATAAATAAGGATAAAAAAAGCAAGGTGGGCCCAAACAAGTGTGAAAATCCAAGGGTATGAATTTTCCTATACTACAATGCATCATTGCATTCTACATTAGGGTTTTATAGCTTCTCCCTAAGTTGATCTTAAGAGGAAGTGTTGGAGTAATTAGGACTTCACTTGATAATTAATTAATTATTAAGTCCCTAATTATTTTATTCACTTAAGCTAAAATTAGGAGTGCCTTCTTATTATTATATTGAGCTAATTTTAGGATAAGTTGTATCATTTCATGAGATTAGAACACTTGTCACAATCTAATGCAATCCTCATCTAGGGTTTTATTTTTCTTGCTTTTATAAAGCTTGCACATTCATTGTAAACATAAAATCACATGTATTCATTCAATAAAAAGGCATATTAGATGTTTTCTTTGGATTCATTCTTTTCTCTTAGTTTCATGGAAAACCAATTACTTTGATCTCTTTTTTGTGATAGGTGTTTTGGTTGTAGGGATTTTTGGGGTATATGGGGTTCACTATCAACTTCAACACAACAAACATGGGGAGACTATATTCTTTGTCTAGTCTTTGCATGTTAGGAAAAGAGTACCCTCTACTAGTGTATTTTCTTTTGTCTTTCTTAATTTTAGTCAATCCCCCATTTACTAGTTTATCCCCTTTTTTAGTTTGGGATTCATCCATACTAGGGGCCTATGTGGCCTCTGAGCATGTAATTTTTAACATGTCCCTGAAGTCCATGCTGGTATGTTACCAATTTGTATTATAAATTCGTATATTGCATAGGATTTTCCAGTAGCATTAACCATATCCAAGTTTACTTTCTATATCTATAACTACTAAGGCACTAGAGTAGTAGGTAAAATTATGATATTAGCTAACATTACAACCTGCTTCTAGATTTGATATTGTAGCATCATAAATTGTCACCCTTGAAAATTTCACAATAGGTTTTTCTCCTCCTATGTGCATGGACCTAATTATGCACCTAATGTCCTAATTTTGCATACAATTTCCCATTTCAAGACATTTATCATAAAATAAAACATGGGAATCAAAGTAGGCATTTAATATTTTTCTCCAAATACTTTGGACCCCTAAAAAATAGGAATCTAGTCTAGGGTGCAAGGTGCCTTAGACTACCCATTTTGGCTCCAAATTTAAATATGTCAATGTTGATAATTTATTATTGGAAATTCAAATTTTCAACTGTACGGATTCATTTTCTAGGAAATTAGATTAATTGCGTATAAATACGTAGTATTTTCACAATTTTAATTAACAATAAATCATAAGAAAATTCACTGGAAATTATTATACTTCAATAATCATTCAAGCACAATCAAGAGCATAATTTCAAGAATTATTGCAGTATTAAATATCATCCAAGCATGATGTCAAGTTTTATGTGAGTTTTGTTCATGTTTTGCATGCATTTCATTTTTTAGTACTAACACTTGTAGGTCTTCAAATCAAATCAAGTCAAACAACAATTGATCCTTGAAGGTGATGAGTGTTATTTTAGTCTATCAAGGATGTTAAATCTAGGTGGTTTTTTTTTAGAAAAGTGTTGATTCATTATTTGTTTATCATTTACCATCTATCTCTTATAAGGATAAGCCCTCTCTTATCATCAATTTTGTCATTATGGAGGTAGAAATACCAACACAAGGTTTGACTGAAGTAATCCCCTATATGGGGCGTTGGGCCTAGCTTGATTGGATAAAGCATCTTATTGCAGGAAAGAGGTCACGAGGTTTAGTCTCCCCACCATCCCCGTGGTATCTAAGGGCGTGTCATGCCAACACCACTGATCACGTGAAAATTGTTTACCAAGCACACTGCAGTTTAGAGGGGGATGGATACCCGACTAATTCCTGCAGTCTAAAAAATATAAAAAAAGTAAGCCCCTATATGGAACAACCCTTCCCAACCTTTTATGTGTTCAAGTTACAAATCTAAAGATGATTGGAAAACGATTGGAAACAATTTTTCCATTCATGCATCAAAACCCTACAAGTTGACAAACCACAAAATTTCCATTATCTCAACAATAGATGAAGATCCAACAACCATATCTAGAAGGAATATTTGAAGCTATAGACCAAGGACCTCAAGCTTGTGAAAGTAATTTTTAGATCCAAGCCCTTAATCTAGGGTTCCCTTGCACCCTAGACCACCTAGAATCAACTCATTTTTAAACCCCAAGTACATCAAGGTGTGCCTTCTATTATTTTGGAACTCAAATTTGTCTGTCTAATTTTAGTTTTTCATAAATCATATTAAAGCACTACATTTCGTTAATTACATAGTTACATCATTGCATCACATCAGAATCCAATCTCTAAGGCCCTCAAAGAATTTAGATCCAAGGTTGATTGACTCACCTTTTAGGATATAAGTTAATCTCACACCCTTGCTAATCTAAATTCTAGTGTTTATTGGAAAAAGGCTTGATCTTAGTGATCTAGACATTAGACATGGGATCCATTTTCCTATAGAAAAATACTACGTACTTTATCACAATCTATTCAAATTTTAGAAGGCACAATTATTAATGGGATCCCTTTTGGATTGAGTATTAGAGCTATTGAGAAAATCATTGTGTATTCCAAGTTTTTGTAACTCACCCTCTCTTAGGGAGATGGGATTGGAGGGCTAATTTTTTAGAAGTGTTACTTCTTTTTTATGATACTTTATTATTAGTAGGTCCACACGGACCTTCATGAGAACATATAGCCAACTTGCTATTGGAGGAGCATCCATCTTTAATAGTTTTCTAACTATGCAAGTTTGAGGGTAAAATTTGGAAAAGTCTTGCATGTCCATGTTTATCCATGGGAATCATAGCCACAAAAGGATTAAAGATGGAGTTTTTTTAACACACACTTAGATACTAAGAGTATAGGTGAATCAATATCTGCAAAAAATTAAGCCTTTTTGCATCATACAAATTCAAACTTTTAATAGGATCAATAACCCTTAACTAGATCAATAACACTTAATCAAATAACTAATGATGAAAGATAAGAAAATGAACACACATTCACAAGATAAAACTAGATATACATGAAAATCCCAAGAAGGGAAAACCATGATGAGAAATCTCATAATATATGAAGCTCATTGCTTAAAAAATTATAATTTGTTTTAACGCTCACTGAATAAGGAAGCATACTAATCCCTAAAGGACTTGTAGGCTAGGACACCCAGCCTTAGGGAAAGATACAAAATACTTTAGGAAAGATACATGGACCTACTAAAGAGACTCACTATCTGATAGCAGGATACATGAAGATATAGATTTACAACATCTAAGACATTAAAGCACATTTGACTTATCTTTTCACAACTCACATTACTTGCTGCATCATTCCATACTTAGACACCACCACTGACTTTCTCAACTTGCAACTAATTTTTTCTTCCATTTATATCCTTCACAAGATCACAAAACACTAATTAGGTCGGCTAGAATAGAATACAAACAATAACCTGAACAAGTCAGACCAAAAATATAATTGCAGTGAAAGCGATCCTATCCAAGAGATAGAGAGGACCAAAACCAACTTATTACATATTCCAAAGTGATCCAAAACATTAAACACATTGGTGCACAACATTCCAAGTCAACAACAAGGAAACGTGTACAAGAAATGTGTGGTACATTACCAGTTGGCCCAAAAAAACATCTTCCAACTAAATTAACTCAAAGAATTTCTCAACAAGATAGGGCATGACCCAAACTTAACTTAAAACAACTTTAAATGCTAGTGCAGACTCCCAAGCACATAGAACACGCAAGAGAACAAGCCTTGTAGGAAAAACACCCACAAATTACCTAGAAAACTAACTCAAAACAATATGCAACACCAAATAGATCAACAATTAATGTGTAGACCACAAAGGGACATTCCATGAACATCCAACAACACTTCCAAATACTTCTTTCTCAATGTCATGCCACAAATAGCCATCACAAACCAAATAGAAATAAAACACTTCAACCTAGAAGCCCAAAAGACACAACCATGAGATAGAACATTAATAGACCAACTTGTAGTAAAGACCATCAAATCAAAGATGAACTAAGACACTATAAAAAATTTGAAAAGAAATCCACCAAACTACAAGAGTAGAAACAACAATGAAGAGAAATGTGGAGCATTTTTTGAACTAGTATTGATAATCAACAAAACTGTCAACCCACTACAATTACAAAAAACCTCCTCAGCGATACTAGTGGCATGCAAAGATAGGAGTGAAACATCCACAAAACATAAAAAACTAAATCCTAAACCACAAGATCATATCTTCAAAGGAAAAGAAATACAAAGCATTCTCCCAAACAGTCTTCAAAGAAGATTCCTATATAGTAGAAGTTTTCACTAACATTAGGATACCAATAATTCCTTAGGAACAACAAGAGAGAGCATACAACACACTAGAGACCATCAACAACAACTCTCCAACTTTAGCATTACTTTTAATCCTCATCTTAAAGCTTCTAATCTTAATCTTAATATATCATCTCTGCTGACAGCAACCATACTTAATACAACTTTACTTGTCATCATACAAGGCATGAAATTCAACCATGAACATCAACATCACTATTAGCACATCATCATACATCAATGGGTCCCCAAACTGAGAGTTCATCATCATACATCAATGACAACTCAAGCTAAGTTTTGAAATCAATGACAAAGAATGCCAACCATAGGTAACATATGTGCAATAGAGTTTTCCAATGAAAGATCCTTGTTATAGTCAGTTTTTTGATTGACATTGCTATTGAGAGAAACAAAAAATTCTAGATTATTATCCCCTAGAATCTATTACTTTTTCTTCTTGGTATTCCTACTTTGTACCTTGTCCAATGCTAAGTCTAGGAAAGCATTAATTTGTTGAGGATTAACACTGGACAACTCCAATTTAGAATTCCAAGAAGAATAACATGCATTAATACTTAAAACCTTAGCCTTAGATTGATTATCCAAATCTTTTTTAATTGGCTCGTTATTAGAAGCCCCATTTGCTCTATGCAGATTTTGGTCTGCATCTAGGGTTCTATAACCCTATTAGGCTCCAATTGTGAGGATATTCCATCACCCATAGACTGCTTAGAAATTGTTTCAAATGAATTACATACATCGAAAGGATGATGCTTAATCTGAACCTCAACAAAAAAACCTTTATTAAATCATTAAGATGAATTCTCTTAGAAAATTCTCCATCTATGGCATCATTTCCTATATTTAAAAACTTTTTTTTCATATCTTCCTTTGCCTTGGCAATCCTTACTTGATTTCATCAAGCATAAGGTCTTGATTGTTCATTTTAGGACCAATGGTTGGAGAGGGGAATGAGAAGGGGTTAGAACAGAAGCATCTTGCTATGAGACATGAGGAGGGGCCCCTTGAGCAAAATAGGTGGTAGTATTTTGAAAGATACTAGAATCAAGATTTGGCAAAGCAGTCACATCTTGGAGAGTAGCCACTTGAGAGAAGACACGAGTTAATGACAGAAAGAGAATGGGATTAGAAGCAAATTGAATGGTAAGACTAGGGGGATAAAAAAATATGATTTGAGGATCACTCTAAGGCTGGAGGATTGAGGACCAACTCAAAAGAAAGAGCACTACCAACATTAGGGATTCCAATTTGGCTATTAGAGGAAAGGCCTTTCTTACCATCACTTTGGAAAGGTCTAGGGTTACCAAAATTCTTCTTAATCATGGTACAATTGCACCTTTGGCAACCTTATTCCTCACACATGAAGCATGCATTGAGACCACCAAGCAGTTGAATACCACACGAAAAAGATTTTTCTCCAAGCTTAATTTCAATAATCTTTGGTATGTCTACACTAGGAACTAGCAAGACAAGGGCTCTCATATCCATGTGCATAAGGGTGGCATTTCTATGCTTAACCCTTAAAACTTTCCCAAACTAAGATAAAAACTAAGGTAAAAGACCCCAATGTTGGGGGGACATTGTTTATTGTGACCTATCTTGGGTAAGATAGGGCTAAAACTTCTTTGAAAATAAATTCAAGAGACCACGTGATGGATGTAAAGATAGTGTCTCCAATTGTCTAGTATTTTTTTCTTCAACTTTTTTTCATCTCATGCTCTTCGAAGACAATTAAGAATAAACCTTTCTATATCATATGTGGAAAAAGGGGAACTATATTCCTAATTTCTTGAACCAAATGTTGTTAAACCATTGATCTAGGATTTTTCTTGTAGGATGTTTATCTTTATTTACAACACCGAGAGAGAACCAGGGTCATGAACAATTATGATGAATAATTACGATTGAAATTTTAATGAAAAGAAGCACAAAATTTTAACCAAAAATAAACCCTTGAATAGCATTTAAGAAGAGGATGTGTATGCGATGCGAGGATAGTACTAATAGGTGAGAAGAAACATGTCACCCCATATGTGGGGGCTGTCGAAACTTTCAACACTCCATATCTGAGCCCATCTTTCTGGAAGTATTCGAACACCGCGAAATCTATTCTATAACACCCGTCAACATTCTTCTTCTTAGCGCCCGACGAATAGCCACTAACATAGGAATTGTGGGTATTCGTGGCGGGATCTCCGAACCATCCGCCATGGAAGCCCTAGCACGTAGAGGAGAGGATGAAAATCCGCATTAAGAGATTTGTTGTTTGGGACGTACGAACTATATTCAATTATGGAGACAACTATAAAAGAATACAGTCAAAATGCACTAGAGTGCCTAAACTATCTGTCGGCCCGCTGGAAAGAGTGCAGACTAAACGCATTCTTGAATTTAGTTTTCTGTCTGTCTTTGTTCTCAAATATCTATCTATCTGTGATTCTTTCTATCTATATACTAATTTTATTAAATTGGGGTTTATTTTTTTATTTGTTGCCCTATGATTTTGCTAGAGAACTAAATTAATTGAAACATTCATTTTATTTTCTTGCATTATTAATAATTATACTTCTTATTAGTTTTTGATTTGATTATTTTATTTAACTACATTTGTTGAGAAAATTAGAATAGTAAATGTGATGTATTTCTGATTTTTAGTGGGTTTGAGTATAAATTGGGACAGTAGTTCATTGCCACTAAATATGGTGAGTAACTTAATTTGTATTGTTGGCCCCACAGTTGCCATTGCACCAAAAGATCGATCTGTTAATGTTCGATACAACTGGCAAAGTTAACGAATCCACGGGAGGCGGTTAGTCCATGTCGCAAATCTCGAGGGGAGCGCTGACCATCTGCCAACAAACTCCCCCTTAGCATTACCTGAGGGAATTCAAACTTGACATCTTTGGCTTTGATATCAATTGTTGGCCCCATAGTTGTCGTTGCACCAAAAGATCGACTTGTTAATGTCCGATACAACTAGTAGAGTTAACGGATCCACATGAGGCGGTTAGTCCATGTCACGAATTCCAAGGGGAATGTTGACCATCTACCAACATGTATAATATCCAAACACAACATCATATCAAAAGTTGACAATTTAGTTGAATAATTAAAAACCTTAATAGAGAATGGGGATTGGAAGTGCAATTGTAAATATTCTAAATCAAAAAGAGGGCACACAAGTTAGTGGTAAAGAAATCTAGCAAGAACTTGAGAGGGTATGAAAGGAACAAGCAACTTAGTGTTATAGAGTACTAATAAGATTTTTTTTATTACAAACAAGAGGAATAGTTTAGTAGTGAAACACCTCATAGCGTCTTTACAAATTAAAAGGACAAATATCTTAATATATCTTAATTGTAGAGCACACTTGCAACAAGTACATGCTATGAAGATGGCTAAACATTAAATTTTTAATAGGACTAATAGCATAGTGATGGAGCACCACAACTCGATGCAACAATAAGAACTTCAATTATAAAAAATAATTTATCAAATTTCCAACTCCATCTTTGAAAAACATCCAAATTAAAAAAATAAAACATTTTGATCTATAAATTAATGGCTCAAAGAAATACAACTTATATTTTATTATTTAATATTTTCTTTTAAATATTGTAAAATGAATATACAAACTAACTATTTTTTCGCAAACTATATATACTTAGAGTGAAAGTTCAATTCCTCCATATTTTCAGTACATAAATATTCAAGAGGTCGACTAGTTTAAAGATAAGATAAGTCCAAAGGCCTTCTGTTCATTATTGGCTCGTTTCATGTGTTACATTAACTTTTTATTCGACAAACTATACCAAACCAGTGCAGAAGTCAAGAAACTGTCGTTAATATTCAGATCATTGGCTGATACTTTCTCTGAATTCCCTTTCATAATGGAATTAAAAAGAATTGTGATTCTTTCTGCAGATAATTACCTGATCAAGGCATCGCTGTTGGTGCCCTCGTCACCAACTGCCTCAAACAATCCCGTCTCTAAATCCACCCTGGAAACAGCCTTATCTAGATGTTGTTTTCCTATCTCTACAAGCTTCTCAAAATTTTGCCGAGTAAAGTTTAGTTTTTACTTAATGAGCCATAAGTTACGACCTAATCAAATCGGTGTACAAAATTTAATATTTTCATTTATTTTAATTTTGTAGCAAATTTTCTCCATCTATAGCAAACCTTGACACTTTCTCTTCATGTATTTCATGTTACGTCCAAACCCCCCAACTAGAATATTAGAATTTACTTCAAAATATTGTGTTATACATGTGCAACTATTTAGTAAATTTGATTTTTATAATGGATTCAATTATTAATAGAATTTAATTCTCATTTTAAGTGTCTAAAATTACTGTTCTAGGGATATTGAAATGATAATTGATAACTAAAATTTAATATTAAAATAATCTTTGAATTTTCCCTACAGCTGATAAGATTTTGATTTTGGTTTAGTATACTAACTGAGAGACAAACTACCTAACATTGAAAATATTAAATTTTTTGTTGTACATAGAACAAAATTGTTTTTTTTTGTTTTTCAAAAATCAAATTTATTTTGCATTACATGTTTGGCTTAATCTACTTGCAATAAACTCAAAGAATTGAAAAAGTACAACCATTTTATATATTAGACTAGGTCAAACCATTCTCTAATCATTAAAAATGTGTTCATCTAAAACCATGTCTCTAGTAATTAATGAAAACATTTTTTCATTTATATCTTGTGTTATTAATACTTCATTATGTGATTCTATTGATTTTTTTGGTTAGTTGCGTGGTTGGATTGTTCTTAAGTAAACCTTTCTTTTGTGATTGCACTGAGTGGTATCAATGAAAGATTTAAATCCTAAACAATAAAATTAATAAGAGATATTTTCCAATGTATTGGGTAGAAAGTATCAGCCAAAATATAGTTATAAGTAGTGAGCCATAGATTTTTGGCACCCTAATTCTTTCTAGCTCTTCTAGGGTTTTTTACCTAAAAGGAGAAAAAAGGGCTAAAATGCTTATGGTTCATTCAAAGATTAATGCAATATGGATGGAATATGAATGCAATATAACTAGATGCAATGTTTGAATGCAAGAAAATAATAAGCATGATAGACTAATGAATAGAAATTAAAGGAGAACAACTTGTTTGAAAACACATTGTGTAATACAAAATCTCCTAGAAATGAATAGAAAATTGCAACAGTAATGAATCAAATTGAAAGTGTGCACCTGAAATGTTGAAGGACATTGGAAATGACATTTGAAATGCTGTTGATGCTGGTTTTCAGGCCTGGTGTGACTCATTCACCATTCTGGGTGAATTAGTCCCAGTTTTGTAAAACTGAGATGGAATCCGTTTATGAAAAAATGGTACTTTGAAATGTAGAAAACTCAAAATTGACCCTAGAGTGGGACTCATTCACCACTCATGGTGAATGATTCCACTTTTGAATTTCTAGATTTTTAAAAGTGGAATCTGAAGCTTCCGATCTGCTCTTTGACTTCCTAGAGTTTTTGAAAAGGAAAAAATAGGTTTTACAGGGACCTGAAACCACAGAGTTTAAACACCAAAAGATAAACAGAAAAAGTACAAACAACCAGACAACTGTCCCAAAAAAGGAAACGACAGCACCAAGAGACAGCAGGGCCCAAAAAAAGGACCACCCAAAAAAACCAGCAACCAAAAACACCATGTTACTCCAAGGTGTTCAGTAACTCCTCAGCTTCCTTTTCAACATCCTTCATGTCTTGTAACCCCTGCTTTAGAATTTGAGCCGTATGTAATAAAGTCGGGGTCTTCCTCTTAATGTTAGCCCTGGTACGAGTCGAAATCCCTTCACCAGCCGATCTGCTGCCACCCCTGTCCACATCCAAATCCACAACTAGCGAACCCTTTTGGTTTTTTTCAAGATTTTCCACCATCGCATTAATGATGATGGTATTATGCCTAGCAATTTTGTGATTGTTTGCAACAGTGGCCCTAATGTTTTGTCCAATCTTGGACATGCTGCACTCGATACTAGCCAATCTATCCTCCTTTAATTGATGTCTTTTCCTCGGTAATGGAGTTTCCTGTTCATCATTATCTCTACAATTCCAACTGATCTTCTATTCCAAATCCATGACCTTGTTGTTGAGATCAGTAACACGGCCTTTCAGATCACAAACTTCTTTCTGGGTCCATTTGAGAATGGTGAACAGGCCATCCGTACTTTTTTCCGCTATACTAACCAAATCCTCAGGCTTAAGCTTATTCAGGGCCGAATTAATTTCATCCTGAATAGGGGACTCAGAATGATCATTCCCAAATTTTTTAGAAGCAGGGGCACTAGGGGCCGATTCGTTACTGACCATGGGCTTATCAGAGAGGATTTCCATAGAATTTCCAAAATACAAAACAAGTTTCATAACATGGTTACCTTTAAAACCAGGGGACAAACTCGGAGTAGAGCAACTAGGAGACGGCTGGGGATCAAGACAGGGTGGTGAAGCAAAACCCGGACTAGGGCACTCATGCCGAGGTTGCAGGGTTACCTTTAAAACCAGTTGACTTCCTAGAGTTTTCCACTTCTAAAACTCTAATTTAAAGGTCAACCAAGAGACGGCTGGGGATTAAGACAGGGCGGTGAAGCAAAACCCGAACTAGGGCACTCATGCTGAGGTTGTAGTTTAGGACAAGACAACGACTTCCTAGAGTTATCCACTTCTAAAACTCTGATTTAAAGGTCTGAAAAATAAGTTTTTGTTGATATTTTGACTTGTTGAATGAAGAAAAGACTTAACCAACCTTGTAACTTTATCTTCAATGATTTCCAAGCTTCCAAGAGTCCTAAATTTGTAAACAAATAAGAAAAGAGAGAAAGATGTTGAATGTTAGGGCATGGGGGTTTGCCTTGGTCAAACCAATTTTAGGTAATTAAACTTAAATGATGAAATAATGGAATGAAACATACAAAAATGGAGTTGATTACCTTTCCATGATGTTTTATCTTGAAATTGTACAACAAAACAAAAGGAATCTGCCCTTGAATGTCTAAAAATTGATATCTTGGTGACTTGAAAAAAAGAAGCCCTAAGTTGTTTGACTTGAGATGGAGGATTGGTGAGTGAATGAATGATAAGATATAAGAGAGATGAGAAAATGAGTTAAAATAATTATATTTTTAGGCTTTTCACCCATTTTACCTATTAATACCTCATCACAGGATGACATGAAGTAAAATTTAACTTAAATTTAACTTTTTTCTCACTCAAAGGTCAAAATTGAGCCAAATGGGACTCATTGGCCACCCACGGTGAATGGGTCCCTCTTGTATGGGAATGATTCACCATGCATGGTGAATGGGTCCCACAAGGGCCAATTTGACAGATAGGAAGCTAGGAGATAAGGAAATAAGGTTTAAAATGCAACTTTGTCAGGTATTTGATCAATTTAAGCTTCAAGATGCACAATATGGGGTAATAGGGGCCTAATAGTGACGTTGTAAAGGTCAATTAGGGCTTGTGACACATAATTAAATGTGAAAGTGTGATTAAATACACTTTTCAATGCTAAAATGTGGTCCACATAGCCTAGGAAGGCACAAGAACCAATGTGAATGTGCAAATCACACTACAACACTAGTTTAGAGTTAAGTTTATCTTACAAGCCTTCTAGATTGATGTAATAATGCTACTAAACACATTTTATAATGTTGAGTTAGGAAGAAATGAGTTCATTAATTCTAGAAAAGCATGAAAGCATCTTACAACACTTTACAACATCTTTACAAGACATCATTAAAAGCATGTTATTCAATTTAAGGGTCCAAGACCTAGTGTGGATGCATAAAATGCCTCACAACACCTAAATCAAGGCCTTATTAAGTCCAATTTATCATGACTTAATCCCATGTCAAGCAAAGGATACTTTTTTCTATGGCACAAATAGATTGTCATGTTTGAGAGAGTTTGCATTTTAGATCTAAAAGTCAAGATTCCACTATAAAGAGTGGGTGATGTTAATGTGTTGGAACATCATTGTAAGAATAAAAGAATTTTTTTAGGTTATGAGAAATGTTTAGGTTTGGTTAGATTGCATTGAAAAATATAGAATAAGGGATCATGACTCTAGGCATTATGGAAGCGATGAAGACGAAATTTATTAGAACTTGCTAAGCCAATTGTAGAACTAAAGGAAGAATAAGATGGAGATCAATAAAATATGTTGAAAGATATTTGAAATATTGGTAAGAGACCTAGAATTAATATTCCTTGTAATTTGAGTTAAGAAGTGATGACCCAGGATACAACACATAAAGCACAATAGATATCAACATAGAAAATGCAAGATAGAAAACAACCCACCTTTGATGAATTTCAAAAATAAATTACAAATTCAAAAATTACAATCTTACAACCACATGGGCTTGATTCCTTACATCCAAATCAACTTTTAAAAGATCTACTATTCAGAGCCACAATATGCACTAATGGAGCTACCTCTTATAACCTCCACACAACCCTTTTATTTTTCACCAATAGCCACCCCAAAATGTTATAGAAAGTGTGACTTTCCTTTTTCTTTCTTGGAACCAAAATTCTAGTTGTTTAATTTTCTACCCAAAAAGATATTTTATTGAAATTCACTTTTTAGTGGGACAATTTCTCAGAGCCATAACTTTTAACTTCAGTATTTGATTTTCTATTATAATATATCATTAGAAATATCTCAAAGAGATCTATGATGTTGAAATCATCTAAAGATAATTTCACCCATTTTTTGATCTTTTTTGATGATTATATGGTTTTCAAATTTGTATTTGAAGTTGTATTGGAGAAATTCCTTCGAACAAAAAATTTAATATCTGTCAAATGGTACAAGGTACGGAGATAATTTTTCTACCATTAGATATGCTTTTCAGTTTCAACCTTGGGGTAAATTTTTAGGTCCATACAAGCCCATTTAGGTTGACTTACAGAAAATAGTAAGTGACCATTTTTCACATTTTTTGACTTTTGACAATATTACACCCCTTAAGTTCCATTATGAGACTCAAAAAAACTAAAGAAAATAAGGAAAAATATTTGTTTTAGTGATGCACAATTTCCCCTACATCATAGGATGATCTTGCATCAAGAAGAGTCAATAAATAAAATAAATAATGTACAAGAATGTTATATGAAGAAATTTCAAATCTTAAAGAGAGGTTTCTAAAGAAAAAATTTAAAAGGACATGCTACATTGTGGTGGAAAGAAGTACAATTAGAAATAAATAGGAGAGGGAAAAAAATAGAGAAATGAAAAGGGATGATAACAAATTTAAAATATAAATTTATACATATAAACTAGGAATTAGACTTATAGAAAAAAATAAAAATTTTAGTATATAAATTTAAGATTACAAATGATTAAAAAATAATTTCAATCACTAAAACAATAGGATAAGTTGAATAAGAAATTTTTAAATGAGGTAAAATAGGCAGAGAGAGTAAGTAGTAGATTTTAGAGAGGAAGATATCATGAAGGTGGTAAAATATTTTATTGTGAAGATTCTAAAGTATAAGGAGGTGATACCATATATAACAATGAAACATGATAATATGTATTTAGTGATGTAGAGGAAGATATGTTGGATGTGCTAGAAGATCATATAAAGGAATTTGTTTCAAATATTAAGTTGAAGGACATAGGGCATTTGAGTGTCCCTAATCTCAATGAAGTAATATTAAAAGACTTGAAGGAAGAACATGAGTTGCACAAGTAGATAAAGAGTCAATTGGATGACATAGTTGATTAGATGGATCATATTATAGTGTTACAACATTCACATATTTTTTATTAACTAATAAAAAAATTAAAGGAATATTAAAATTGAAGACAAAGAAAGAAAATAGAAAAATTTACGTGGTTCAGAAATATGCCTACATCCATGGGGAAGCAGAAGAAATATTTTTCTTAATCACAACAATATTTACATTTCAAATAGTTCAAATATATAATGGACTCTGTAACCAGCTAATTGTGTATATGCTAGTTTTTTTCCAACAGATTGCCAAGCTTGCATCAAGAGGCATCACCAAAATTATGTTTACAATGGAACTAATTTTGTTTGCAATGGAACTATTTTTGTTTTCATTGGAATTGTTTCAAGTAAGACAATAAAAAATATTTTATGGGACTTCACATCCCAACAATCTCCCACTTGAAGTCCCAAAAATACTTTTAACAATCATGCTTCAAGAAATCTGCTGCTTTCCAAGGCCTATTGTCATAGGGTTACCAGTGCAAGAGAATCCCTATAGAACTCTAGCTTCTCTTTTGATACAACCTTTCTAAATGCATATGTAGGATTCAAATTCATATGTATATTTTCCAACTTGAGCTTACCCTCTTCAAGAACACTTCAAATATAGTGATATCGAAGCTCTATGTGCTTTGTTCGCGAATGAAATACTGCATTTTTGGCCAAGTGAATGGAACTTTTACTATCACTATACAATATAAATTCCTTCTATTTGTTACCCAATTTAGATAGTAACCTCTACAACCAAAAAATCTCCTTTTCTCCTTCTATCATTGCAATATACTCTACTTTAGTAGTGGAAAGAGCCACTACTTTCTATAACATGGAAATCCAACTAACTGTTGCTCTTGCCAATGTGAACATGAACCCTATTGTAGATCATCTTCAATCTAAATCTCTAGCCATGTTTGAATCAACATATCCATGTAATTGTGCATCTTCACCTCTCAACTTCAAAACATGGCTTGATGTGCCTTTAAGATATCTTAGAATCCATTTCACTACTTGCCAATGAACTTTTCCTAGATTACTCATGTATCTGCTAACCACTCCCACTGCTTGGGAAATATCTGGTCTTGTATATACCATAGCATACATTAAACTACCAACTATAGATGAATATGAGACTGTTTCCATGTATTCTTTTTCTTCAAGTGTCTTTGGACACATCTCATTAGATAATTTGAAATGCTCTGCTAGGGGTGTGTTGACTACCTTGGCATCCTTCATGTTAAACATTTCCAGTACTTTTCTAATGTATTTCTCCTATGAAAACATAAGTTCCTTTTTCTTCTTGTCTTTGATAATTGTCATTTCCAAGGATTTGCATTGTTGCACCCAAATCCTTCATTGAAAATTTCTTAGATAACTGTTGTTTCAACTTGTTAACAACTGGCATGCTAGATCCTGAAACTAGCATATCATCAACATACAACAATAGCAATACAAATTCTCCATTATCAAAGAACTTAAAATAGATAAAATGGTCAAATTCACATCTAGAAAATTTTTGCTAAGACATGAAAGAATCAAATTTTAGATACCATTGTCTAGGAGCTTGTTTCAACCCATATAAACTATGATTTAGTTTTCAAAATAGTGCTTCTTTAAATTTTTCCTCAAATCCTTCTCGTTTCTTCATGTACAACTCTTCTTCCAAGTCACCATGAAGAAAATTTGTCTTGATATCAAGCTGTTCCAACTCTAAATCATGAATAGCTACTAAACCCAACACTACTCTAATAGAGGTCATTTTCACAATTGGTGAAAATATTTATGTAAAATCAATGCATTTTTGTTGAGCATATCCCTTGACCACCAATTTAGCTTTAAATCTTTTCTTTCCACCCACTTCTTCCTTCAACCTATACACCCACTTGCTTTGCAATACTTTCCAATTGGGTGGAAGGGATACTAAATCCCATGTGTGATTTCTCTTAAGAGATTCCACCTCATCTCTCATGGCTTCCATCCATTTATTTTTATCTTTATCCACACATGCTTCTTTAAACATAGTAGGTTCAGATTCATCAGAAAGCAATAAATATTGAATAAAATCTTTATTCCTGGTTGAAGTCTTATGCTCTCTAGTGGACCTCCTAACTGGAGGAATCAACTCTTGTGCATTACTAGCTAGAGGAACATGTTCTTCATTATCATGAAAATCTTGTGGCTAGTCATGTGTTTGAATTTGCACTGGTGGTTGTGGTTGGTTTACAATCACCTTTGTTTAAACATATATCACTATCATTTGTGATATCTTCCAATGGAATATACTCCTTAGGTGATTTGACTTCTTGTAAACCTGACATTACTTTTTCAATAAATATCACATCTCTACTTTGTGTGATACACTTAGTAACTGGATCCCACAACCTATAACCATATGTTTCTTCTCCATATCTAATGAAGATACACCTTTTAGATTTCATATAAAGCTTAGTTCATTTTTCTTTTGGAATATGAACAAAATCTCACATACAAACACATGCAAATGATCATAAGTAATTTTCTTACCTAACCATTAGGTATGTGCAAGATCATAATGAAAAAAAAGGCCCTTAAGTGGCAAAAAATTTAGAAAAATCAAAGTAAGCCAACTTGACATAAAAATTTGAATAAGTTATTTATATTATTTCAAAAATATGTAAGAATAGAATTTACAGCAAATTGAATGTAGTTTCTAGACTACTAGGTTTATTTTTTATTTTTTAAATCTATTTTGGTGAAAATTTGAAATTTCAGTGTGGGAGTACTTAAATTTCAGGGAAAAAAAAGTAGGTGTATGTCTGACCACCCTAACCACAATAAAATGCTAATATTTTTTTATAAGATTTTACATATAAGTAGAGGACTCATGTCCTGATATTATGCATATTTTTTTTAAATTTTTTTCTAAATAAACAATTAATTATGAATTTTTATTACAACTTTTAAAAAATATAAAAACTCGTTGTCGACCACCTTAACTTGGTCAAAACTTCATGAAATTCAATTTTTATTTTTTAATCTTATAGTATGCTAAGCATAGAATGTGACACATGTTTTGGATTTAAAAAATGTGATATTGTTTGAAAGCTATAGATGTTTTTCAATCAGCCTATCAATCAGAACTTTAGTCATAATTCAAATAGAAAATGAATAATAATTATTTATTAAATTCAAACTAAAGCATAATTTATATTGGTGGAAAGCTGAGAATATCCTTTAAAAACCCTTTTCATTTCATCAACTTTGGGTAAAAAAAAAAGTTATCAACCACATACCCTATGATGAGCTCAGGATATGCTCATAATTTGAGTATCATGATGTACTTTTAATATCTCTACTTTTACTACTAATGGATGTTTTAACTCTTTTATTAAAGAATTTTTATCCAAAATGGGTAGTATCCTATAGCAATACATTCCTACATTCTTGTAGCCTAATATCTCCATGTGTCTTATTAATTACCCTGTTTGACTTCCTGAATGACTGATATAATGCATCTGGTTTTTAAATGATGGGATAGATTTAAGATGTGATTAATGAATGTAACGTGTTGTTTTCCATGAATTCTTTCTTTCACCTCTGCCGCCTTGTGCATCGCAGGTTGTTGAAGGGAGCATGAACGAGTCAAGCACAACAGACTTCGGCCTTGCCGTAAAGTCCATTTGCAGCACGGTGTCAAGGAAGTTGTTCCAGCGAAGACTCTCTGTCTGGGTTGTTGGGAAGAAACTGAAATGATCATTTAATCTGGAAAGAGTGGAATGCTATATTCTCTCTAGATCGGGTTGAATGGATATACTTTCATTTATGAGAAGTTTGTTCCTCGGTTTCAGGATACATTTATGTCCACGTCTTTCTCTGTTAGAGTTAGGTAATTAGATGCTTTTATTATAAATAAGTGTTCCTCCTACGCTAGTGAGCAAGCATAGCATGTAAAAATTAGGATGAAAATAAGAAGCAGAGCATGTAAGAATCAGTATTATGATAAGAGATAGAGTTTTGTGTTAGTTTTCATATGAGCAAAATAATGTATACCATTTTGAGTTTATAAATAAAAGCTAATGAAGTTATGAGTTCAATCCTTGCATAATTAGTTGATGCTTGCTAAGGGGGCCCACTTAGTAAGTATCTATAGTTAATTAGTTAGTCGTTTATTTTCTGTTGATTATAAGTTAGATTTCGTTCTTGAAGTTTTAGTGCAAACTCAGTCTTATATTGTTCCTGCAGCATCGGGAATCCATCCCTATGTTTGTTCCTATAGCATAAGGCCAGTTCACAGTTTGTTTCTCAGTTATAGTTGTTATGATTTCTGCTTTGATTAAGTTTAGAAGGCTTCACATTACATTCCTATAGCATAAGTAGAATTTTTTTCACGCATTTATTTCTGGTAAATCGTGACTGTAGACAGTTCTTAGTGCACATGTAGTGCTGCTCCATTTCAAGTATATGTTCCCTGGTTTGACAAAGTAGATGAACGACCATGAGAAGATGTTCGTCGTCTATTGGAATGTCCAATTCCTAGGTTAGGATTTGTTGTGACTTTTATATCCTTTTGTGGGCGTGATCATTTTTGGTGTCGTTGTCAAGGGTGGTGTCAAGCTAAGAACCTGTCATAAGTCATTGTTAACAGTAGCTTAGTTTGTTATTCAAGAATTTTCAAATTCCTTCAATTCACCATTCATTCTATTGCATGCATAGAAGAAGAGACGCTCTGGGAAGGTTCCTCCCTGAAAACCTATTTGTTGAATTGCCATTTGACCCAGCTGACGAAGAACCTGAGGAAAATCCATTTGCTCTGATACTTTAGCAAGCAAATATGGCACGTAATCCACGTAATCCACCTCCTCCTTTTGATTTTCCCATTATTTCCCAACAAGATAATGATAACCTTAAAAATATTCTTTCTTCATTACTTCCCAAGTTCTATGGGCTAGTTACAGAGGACCCAAAAAATTTCTTGTTTGAGTTTGATATCCTCTGTCACAGCTATGATTACACTTCAGATGCTCACAGGCTGAAGTTGTTTCCTTCCACTTTGAAGGAAGGAACCCTTAGATGGTTCATGAGTTTGGGAAGAGGTGTTGTTGATAGTTGGGCAGTCATGCAAACAAAATTCCTTGAGAAATAAAAGGAATATTGTAAGAGTGGTAGTAAGAGAGATGATATATTCAGAATTCAACAAAAGAGGATATAAGCCTGTAAGACTATATCTCAAGATTCTTGTTTTCCCTGAAAAAGAATTCAGACCATACTCTCAATGAAGAGTCTCAAAAACTACTCTTCTTAAGAGGAATCAATGATACTTGTATAGATGCCCTGGACCTAATGGGAGGAGGTGATATAACCCAACTGCCTTGGGATGATATCAAGAAAATATGTCTCAACTACTCTCAAGCAATTGTTAAGAAGGGTAGAGGTCATCAAGCCACAGTGGGAAAGTCTTCTATTAATGGAGTTTCACGAATGGAGATCACAAATTTGCTATCTGATTTCAAGCAGGATATCATAAACAACATGGCTACACAGTTGGATACTATGCAAGCTCAGAAGAAACATGAGGAAACTAAAGAAATCTTGGCAGAGTTCTGTCCACATTGCAGATAGAAGAAATGTGACTGCAGATGTAAGATGGTGGCTAACCTGGAGGCTAAACATTTACCTACTGACTTTAAGATGGTAGAGAGTGATGATGATCAAGTATTCTTCATTGCAAAAAGGTGACCATGGGCTCAAAGACAAGGTATGCCTCAAGATCCTTTGACTTTTGGTAATCCTTATTCTAGTTACAATAACCAATGGCAACCTACATATGGCCCAACACCACCTTGGAATACTTATCAACCACACTGGCCTAACTATCAGAGCCCTCAATGACAACCTCCTCAAGGAGGTTGGCAGCAACCATATGGACAATGGACCCCACCTCTAGGTAACTGGCAACAAAATCCTCAATGGAGAAGTCCACAACAATGGTAAAATCAATCCTCTTAATCCCTACAATCTCAACAGCCACAACCTTTGGCTCTCATGCCACCTCCTGCACCACCTGCAACAAATATTGGGCCTCCAAAACAAACCCCTATGCCTACTCAAGCATTGCCAAATCCTAATAATAAGCAGCAACAACAACAACAACAACCTATATATTTTGTAGAAGCCAATCAATATCTAGCTTATTCCTTGAATATTCATGATATCCATCTCAGGTCTGGAACCACTCTTCCTACTCCACAGCCGCCTGTAATAACATAGATTCCTGATTCTGCATCTAAACAACCTACTGATCCTACATAACATATAGTTGTATCAGATACTATTTATAAGGAGCCTATCCTGCAACATCAAGCCAAACTTCCTTTTCCTCAACGATTGCAAATTACTACATCCAAGTCTATGGAAGAGCCTACCTTTGATATTTTGGATTAGTTGAAGAATGTACACATTCAAATTCCTCTTTTTCAAGCCATTAAAGATGTCCCAATTTATGGAAAAGCCATTAAGGAGGCATGTTTAAAGAAACCAAGAAGAAAGAAAAAGGATCCCCAAACTATCCATGTTCTAGGATAGTTGGCAGATATTATGTTAGGGAAGGTAGTCATTCCAAAATATACTAACCCTGGGAGTCCTGTGGTACAAATAAATATTAATGGCTAGTTAGTAAAGAATGTTTTGATTGACCTTGGTGCATCCATCAATGTAATGACCAAGAATATAATGGAGTATTTGAATATCTTAAACATTCGGTCTACACTTGCCATCCTGCAGCTTGTTGATAGTTCCACAGTAAAACCTGATGGAATGGTAGATGTTATTGTCATCCTCGAGTCTTGGGAATACCCAACAAATTTTACCATATTGTCCATCAAGGAAACTTTGGGAGGATATCCTATCATCCTAGGTAGACCATGGTTAGCTATGACTGATGCTTTTATAGGATGTCATTCAGGAGACATGACAATTTTTGATGGTTAGTGGGTGAAGCCACATAAGTGGTTTACACTTTTGAAGAGGAAGGAAATTTGAGAAAAAATGACCCCATGGCAAAAAAATTGGTTTTAGGGGTTCGCATGAACCTAGATGTTCGACCGAACCATAAAGGGGTTCGACCGAACCAGGGTTCGAGCGAACCCACTAACTATTGGGCCCACATTTCCCGCCAAAAAAATAAAGGAAATGTGCATATTAGGGGGGGTTCGCATGAACCAGGGTTCAAATGAACCCTGGTTCGCTAGAACCCCTGGGGGTTCACTAGAACCCCCCTGGTTCTAGCGAACCCCCTTTTTCCCTAATTTTTTAATTTGTACACACAAAAAACCTAAAATTTTACGCTTTCAAGCTCCGGTTGGGGATGAAAATGGGGAATATTTAGAAACCAAACTTGGAATCGAGTAGCCTTCAGAATGAGCTATCCAATGAATATAATTTTAGTATGTTTTGGTTTTATTATCTATCTATTTTTTAAGTTTTATTAAATATAGGTTTTTCATCGAAAACAAAAATCTCTGTTCTGCACAAGTGGAAAAATAGAGGATTATAAAAAAAATTAAAAATATGAGTGCACCAGATATTGAAGTCCTTGATCCAACAAAAAGAGAGAATTTCGATACATACAGTAAAAGTTATGTGTTATACGGTCGCTAGGTCTGAATTGTCATTTGATTGACTTTGAAACTTGATTAAAGAAAAAATATTCAATAAAAAACTATCTAACCAAGTGGAAGCACTAGATATCGGAGTTAGAAATCTAAATTTGAAAAAATTGGAATTTTATCCTTCATGGAAAAAAGTTATGCATTATACGGTGTGCGTCACTTTTTAAAAATGCTGTTTTTTGAAAAAAAACAATTTTTGTGGGAGATGGAAAAAGAAGTGCAATCTGATTCCAAAAAAATTGAAAAAAATATTTTTGGAATCTACAGACAAAATGTGACAAGACTCTAGTTTACATCATCTTCAAATTCCTTACGGTTTAATCGCTATAGGTGCCCGAATGTGGAGATTGTGTTAAAAAAAAAATATCAGTGTCCAGTTAGGCCAAAAAGTGTAAACCACTATTGTGGGATCACCCTAGTCAAGAAATAAATTGACTTTATACCCACCTGCTTAGCCTCAGCTAGACTTGTCTCAACCAATTTGACCAGATTTAGGAGAGGAAACTAGAGAAGTTAACTCATTGGCCCACCTAATGATGCTGCAAACTAATCCATTTTCACAGCTCCAGAGTGAGGATGACATGCTTTTACACATCTTAAAGTCTAGCCCTGGTCCGAGTAGTCCATCTATTGTAGATAGTTGTCCTCAGCAATGTTTCCTACAACAACTAAATTCTGAGAACCTGTCACCTGAATCTCCTGCAGTTTATCATAATTTTCTTCCATATGAAATACAGACACCACCTTTATCAGTAGCCTCCATGAATGATCTTATCAAGCAAATAGAAGTGTCTCCAGGTCACTGTCTGAACATCAATAATAAGCTGCCTCAATCTCAACAAGTTGCCCTAGTCACAATGTTGCAAGAACAACACAAAGCTTTTGCATGGGACTATGGGGATATGAAGGGAATAGATCCTCAGCTCTGTACTCATAGGATCTACATTAAGGAAGATTGTTTACCTGTCAGGAAGCCTCAAAGAAAGATAAACCCAACACTTAGGGAAATAGTTAAAATAGAGCTCCAGAAGTTGATTGATGCTGGTTTTATCTACCCCATTTCAGACAACCAATGGGTGTCTCCACTGGTGATTGTCCCTAAAAAAGGTGGAAAATGGAGAGTTTGTGTAGACTACAGAGAGTTGAACACAACAACTAAAAATGATCACTTTCCACTGCCATTTGTTGACCAAGTACTAGACTCATTGTTTGGAAAAAAGTATTTCTCTTTTTTGGATGGATATAGTGGGTATAATCAAATTAGAATCACCCTTGAAGATCAAGACAAAATAACTTTTACCAGTCCATGGGGTACTTTTTCCTACTCTATCTTACCTTTTGGACTGTGTAATGCACATGCAACATTTCAAAGGGTAGTGATCAATATTTTGCTGATATTTCTCATGATTCTATAGAAATCTACATAGATGACTTCACTGCTTATGGAGTTACTTATGAAGAAGCATTAGTCAATTTGGAAAAAGTGTTGAAAAGATGTCAAGAACAAAATTTGTCTTTGAATAGTGAGAAATGCTTCATGATGATGCAAGAGGGAATTTTTTTAGGCCATCATGTCTCCCAAGCAGGAATTCAAGTTGATTCTACAAAAATAGAAGTTATTCTAACTTTTCCAACACCTACAAAACAAAAGGATGTTAGAAGTTTCCTAGGACATGCTGAATATTATAGAAGATTTATCAAAGATTTCAGCAAAATAGCCAGTCCATTATATGCTTTATTGACTAAGGATTCTGAATTTACTTGGACTGAAGTCTATGACAAATCTTTCCTGCAGCTTAAGAATTTACTTACTCAGGCACCTGTTCTTCAAGGACTGAAGTGGAGTCTGCCTTTTCATATACACACAGATGCTTCTAATTATGCCATAGGGGCAGTTTTAGGATAGAAATAAAATTCCATAGAGCATGCCATATATTTCATTAGCAAAAATCTTCAAGGCCCTGAAATAAACTATACTATCACAGAAAAAGAATTGTTAGCAGTTGTGTATGCCCTGAACAAATTTAGGCATTATGTCACTGGTTACCAAATATTTGTTCATACAGATCATGCAGCAATAATGTACCTCATGAATAAGCCTGCCATATCTGGCATATTAGCAAGATGGCTCCTATTGTTGTAGGAATTTGATATCATGGTTATTGATAAGCCAGGCCGAGCTAATGTGGTGGTTGATTTCTTGTCAAGACTTCAAACACCTACACCTGACACTCCTGAGGTAATTGATGATAACTTTCTTGATGAACATCTGTTTTCTATTGCTGCTCAAATACCATGGTATGTAGATATTGCAAATTATTTAGCAGCCAACAGAATTCCAGCACACTTCTCACCAAAGGAAAGGAAATTGTTGGTTGAGAAAAGTCATAGCTTTTCATGGATTGCAGACTGTTTATTTTATATAGGACCTGACCAAGTCATGAGAGATGTGTGAGGGAAGATAAGACCTATGAAATTTTGCATGCCTATCATGATGAGCCATGTGGAGGGCACTTTGCAGCCAAGAGAACAGCTATGAAAGTGCTTAATACAAGATACTATTGGACTACACTACACAAAGATGCAACAGCCTACACCAAGAAATGTGACAAATGTCAATGTATGGGGAGACCAACAAGGTCTGATGAAATGCCCCTACATCCACAAGTGGTAGTCAGTTCGTTTGACAAATAGGGGATGGATTTTGTTGGGCCTATTGATCCTCCATCCAATGGAAAATCATACATTTTGGTATGTACTGATTATGTAACCAAGTGGGTGGAAGTGAAAGCAATGACACATGCCCATGACAATAAAGTTGCCGAGTTCCTGTATGAGCATATTTTTACTCGGTTTGGAGTCCTAAGGGAACTTGTTACTGATCAAGGAGCTCAATTTACATCCAATTTAATCACTGCACTGATGAATGATTACAAGATCAGGCACAAAAAGTCTAGCCCCTATCACCCTCAAGCCAATGGCCAAGCAGAGGTTACCAACAGAGAAACTGAGGCAATTTTTATAAAGACAGTCCAATTACAGAAGAAGGATTGGAGCAGCCGCCTTCCTGAAGTAGTCTGGGCCTATAAAACAACATGGAAAACAACTACAGGGTTTACTCCTTTTGAGTTATTTTATGGTAAGACAGCTATGTTGCTAATTGAGTTTGAGCACAAGAACTTAAGGACTACCCTCTAGCTTAACATAGATATTTTTGAGGCTCAAAAAGAATGCCTCCTGTAGCTGAATGCATTGGATGAGCTAAGGAAAGTTTCCCTGCAGCATACTGAAACTATCCAACAACAAAGGAAAAAATGGCATGATAATCATATTCGAACTAGGCAATTCTCTGCCGGTGATTGGGCGTTGCTCTATGACTCCAAATACAAAGAAAATCAAGGTAAACTCACTACACGATGGCTTGGTCCTTATGAGATAGAAAATGTATTTGATAATGGCTCAGTGTAGTTAGCCACAATAGATCTAGTTTGATTCAAGTTACTGGTTAATGGACACTGTCTTCGGTTGTATCATAAGCCATCATCCAAAGATGAGTTTTTGTAGCAGTTTGTTGCAAATACGACCACTGATCTTCCTGCAGCGAAAGGCTTTAGTCTTTCTCCTACAACATCTCTTTAAATTCCATGTTGCATGCACATAATAAAGGTTTCCTTTTCAAGGATGCCACATTCTCTGTTTTTCCATCCATCACCGCCATTCATTCTCTTTTCTTCCACGTCATCCATCCTGTCGTACTACCTCATTCGTAGTTTCTATTCTAGCCATCATTTCATGGTGCACTATGATTTTCCCAGTATGTATGAGCATTAATTGAAAGGTATGCGATATCTTCTTTTAATCATATTATTTATTTGTTTCATTTATTCAACAACTACTATGTATATATCAGTCTTTTTTTCCCATGCTTCACCTATCCTTTCTCCCATGTGTGGACACATGTCAACTTTTAAGTAGGGGGCAGGATAATCCATTGCAAATCTTTTCTTATGTCGCTGTCACAACTAATAAGAGCTTTTTTATTCTTCTTGTACTTTCCAAATATGGCTACATGTTTTATATTAAACAACATTAACTGCTTGATATGAGTGGTTCCTAATAATCATTACATGTAATTATCTTCTGAGTCATTCTTGGAAAAGAAGAGAAAAGTGACGGCAAGACAAAAAGAAGCAAAAAGAAGCAGAGCAGAAGAATTTTCTTTTGAATTTTCAATAAAAGGTTTGAGATTTTGGAATCTTGGCAGAGGTAATTTTTGAATATGGGTGGTCAATTGGTAAGACATGAGCCTGTAGCTCATGAGCTCTTAACACAAAATCCTCAAACAGTGCAGGCATTCAATAATTGTGGTTGGCTAAACTATTTTCTAAGGTTGGATTCTTTTAAAAAGGAAGCTGTTGGTGAATTTTTAAGAACTCTTTCAGAAGGGGAAGCTTTAGTATAGGGTCTGACAGTGGTTGTAACAAAAGAACAAATTGCTGAAGTAACCAGACTTCCTGCAGCAGGGGAAAATTTCTCTTCAGATGTTGTTTCTGCTAGGGCAGAGTTTATAGTACCAACTGATGGACCCTTGGAGGTCTCTAGACAAGGATGCAAACGAGTGTCACTGCCCTTTCCATATTCAGAATATGCTGCATTTATAATCAGGTATTTGACCTGTGAGGGATGCTTCTCTTATTTACATTCTTACCATTTTAATTTATTGAGCCATATGAGGCATGGGTTAGCTGTTAATGTCCCAAATTTCTTGTTAAATCTGTTAACGCAAAGTGCCCATGAAACCCAGAGGGGAAGGGATAATGCAATTTCCCATCATGCCCTCATTAAATTGTTGATTGAGCATTCCCTGAGGGATGTGTCACCCTTTTCTTGGCAAGAATTTGTTGCCCAAAAGGGTCTGTAACTTCCAGGGCCACCTAGAGCAATCTCTGCAGCACCTGCCCCTGCAATATCTATTACTGCAGCCTCCACATCAGAACCCTCTACTAGAGTACAAACCAAGTCTGCTAGTAGAAGAGAAAAAGTAAAAATGAAGGTAGGAGAGTCATCTAGGGCATAACAAACCCTAAACTCTGACCTCATGTTCAAAGACAATAGTGTTCCTTTCCTGCAACACCTTCTCCTGTAGCAGTTCCTCCTCTAGCAACACCTGTTGCCACTACAGTTTCTCTATCATCCTCTTCTGTTGAGTCTAAACCATCTAGGAAAGTCAGGAAGAGGAAAGCCACGAGAGTGCCTCCTGCAGCTACCACATTACCAAAAAAAGTTTAGCAAGGAAACAATGTAAAGTCACCTCAACGCCTGCTCAACCTGAAGTTATAATAATTTCAAAGGAGTTTGAAGAATACAACCATGATAATTCTCAGAATGTACCTGAGAATGTTTCACATAGCTCACCTGTTGTTCCTGAGGAAATGCACAATGAACCAATGAAAATTGATGAATCACAACATGATAGTAATGAAAGGGGAATGCCAAGTCTTGATAACTTGGCCGAGGCAGCTAGGCAAATTTTAGAGAAAGTACAATCTCCTCCTACAGCTGAACAGGAATTCATCCTGCAGTGAGAGGGAGAACCTGAACAATTGGAAGTGTCCAATGAAGCTTCATTGCCCCCTGCAACTTGTTAAGCAATGGTTGTCTATAAAAAGACATTTTTGATTGAATTTTTGGAATACCTTAGGACCACATGGAGGCCGGTCACATTTCAAACCTTGAGTTTCTGCCATTTAGCCAAGACTGAGATTCAAGAAAGTCTTTGGGAGGAAGAGAAGAAGAAACTGAAGAGAGAAATTGAAAGGCAGAGACAAGAAATCCAGGAAATGAAAAAGAAAATGGATGAAATGATGAAAATAATTGGTAAGATTGTGGAATGTAGACCACCACCTAGAGTCTATGCCATGTGCCTACAGAAACAATTTCTTTGGTTTTAATTAATGAGAATTTCAAGGGATTTAGATCCTGTTATTCAAATAACCAAAGAATTTTATGATGCATACCAAGTGGCTCCTAATTGGCTAAAGAATTCTTTATGTGAATTTTATTTGCATGGATTGATAATTCCCTCTGAAATAGAGTGGAATCCACTTTTGTATATTGGTGACATTCATTTAAGATCACTCATGTCCTAGGCAGCAAATGAAACCAATTATGGCAGACAACTGGAAGCCTATGAAGAAGTTGAAAGGGATGAGCCTATACCATTGCAATCAGAAAGCACAAATCCTTACACAATGCTAAAAACCTGGCTCACTGTTACATATGGGTTCAACAATCAAACAAAAAGAGTGAAAATATTTGATTTCAAAAAGCAAGTGTATGAGGAATTCAAAAGCCAACCGTATCTATTTTGGAAGCTTGCCTCTTCCAAAATTGAAAAGAGATGGGAGAAATTGACTGTTGGGCTCAGAAAATCTGAGCCACATAGCCCCCTGAATTTTGAAGTAGCCTTTGGAAGGACAGACAGGTACATACAGCTCGGTCTTTAGAAGAGGTTCGAGTTATGGTTGCCAATAACATTTCGACCTTCGGTTTTAATGTGGCCACTTTATCCCTATCAAGCTACAAAAGTTAATAAGGATATAGAAGACCTTAGATATGAAAGATGGCAAAATTTCAGAGGTTTCTATTATAAATTTGGGACTGTGCCAAAAATCCATACTACTCCTACAGATTTCAGGGAAACAACCAGGAACCTTAATGTTGGTGGACCATCATTAGGTTAAGTAGGGGGTAGATGATGAGCTTAGGATATGCTCATAATTTGAGTATCATGATGTACTTTTAATATCTCTACTTTTACTACTAATGGATGTTTTAACTCTTTTATTAAAGAATTTTTATCCAAAATGGGTAGTATCCTGTAGCAATACATTCCTACATTCCTGCAGCCTAATATCTCCATGTGTCTTATTAATTACCTTGTTTGACTTCCCGAATGACTGATATAATGCATATGGTTTTTGAATGATGGGATAGATTTAATATGTGATCAATGAATGTATCATGTTGTTTGCCATGAATGCTTTCTTTCACCTCTGTCGCCTTGTGCATTGCAGGTTGTTGAAGGGAGAATGAACGAGTCAAGCACAACATACTTTGGCCTTGCAGTAAAGTCCATTTGTAGCACGGTGTCAAGGAAGTTGTTCCAACGAAGACTTTCTGTCCGGGTTGTTGGGAAGAAACCAAAATGATCATTTAATCTGGAAAGAGTGGAATGCTAAATTCTCTCTAGATCGGGTTGAATGGATATACTTTCATTTATGAGAAGTTTGTTCCTTGGTTTTAGGATACATTTATGTCCACATCTTTCTCTGTTAGAGTTAGGTAATTAGTTGCTTTTCTTATAAATAAGTGTTCCTCCTGCGCGAGTGAGCATGCATAACATGTAAAAATTAGGATGATAATAAGAAGCAGAGTATGTAAGAATCAGTATTATGATAAGAGATAGAGTTTTGTGTTAGTTTTCATATGAGCAGAACAATGTATACCATTTTGAGTTTATGAATAAAAGCTGATGAAGTTTTGAGTTCAATCCTTGCATAATTAGTTGATGCTTGCTAAGGGGGCACACTTAGTAAGTATCTGTAGTTAGTTAGTTAGTCATTTATTTTTTTTTGATCATAAGTTAGATTTCGTTCTTGAAGTTTTAGTGCAAACTCAGTCTTATATTGTTCTTGCAGCATCGGGAATCCATCCTTGTGTTTGTTCCTGTAGCATAAGGCTAGTTCATAGTTTGTTTCTTAGTTATAGTTGTTATGGTTTCTGCTTTGATTAAATTTAGAAGGCTTCAAATTACATTCCTATAGCATAAGTAGAATTCTTTTCATGCATTTATTTCTGGTAAATCGTGACTATAGACAGTTCTTAATACACATACAATGCTGCTCCATTTCAAGTATACGTTCCCTGGTTTGACAAAGAAAATGAACGACCATGAGAAGATGTCAGTCACCTGTTGGAATGTCCAATTCCCAGGTTAGGAATTTTCGTGACTTTTATATCCTTTTGTGGGCATGATCACCCTACACATACCTAGGTAAGCGCACCAAGATGGTTCCCGAAAAGGGGGCTTAAGTGGCCACCTTTTTTCTGAAATCAAGAAATACTAACCTTGGACGTGAAATTGAGGATAGCTACACTCAAAATTTTGAGATGGAACAAAAACAAGGATTGAAGTGCTCCGAGTCTACTATCTAAACTACTAATTTATTTTGAAAATGGTTAAGATTAATGGGTTCAAAAGAGGGATGTAAAAAAATTGTTGTTTTTTTTGTTAGAAAAACATAACATAACAACTCTTGTATGACCCTAGGATGGTGAATTTTTTGTAGTATTTTTAAAATTGCTATGATCAAAAGTTAGCTAACAGTATTTAGTTGATGCACAATTTTTCTGATACTTTTTTAATGAATATTTGAATTTTTACTAATTTTCTAAGTGGGCACTTCCTAAAAAGAAATTTTTTGGCCGTGCTCCCCCTAGAAATTTTTGAAAGTAATAGATTTTTTTTAATTTTTATTTTTTAAAATTTGTAGAATAGAGTCTAGTTTCTAAAAATGTAATTTATTTGAAATTTTGATGAACGGTTAATTTATAACAAAAAAAACACCAAACACTTCTTTTTGAAAAAAAACAGACATACAAAAAAAAATTATGGATGAAAGGCCTAACATTGTTAGACAATAAAAAAAATTACATTGTTGGAAAGCTAAGAGAGAACTTAAAATTACCCATGTGTTTGATTTTGTCGATATTGAATCAGATGCAATCTTGACAGTGAGCACAAACCTGATTATGTGAAAAATTGTAGAATTTGCAAAAAAAACACGTCTCTGGTCGTTGGGAATGCCCTCCCAACCTTTGGGTTGGTATTCCAAGGCAAATACCAAAACTAAGGCTCGAGGATTCCCAAATAAAATTATAATGTGAGTGCATTATAATGCACTCACGTTATGTGTTAGTTTTTTACATTTTTTGCTTCTCCGAGGAACATGTTTAGCAACACATAACACACTCATATTATGTCTTCCTTTAGTTAAATGCCACTTTATTGAATGTTTGTTGATATTTTTGTATGCATATTTATGTTGTTGTGTCATGTATGTATGTATGTATGCATTCTTTTATGTATGCCTATATGTATGTATGTATGCTTGTGGGAGAGAGGGTGGGAGTGGGAGAGAGTGTGGGAGAGTGGGAGAGAGTGGGAGAGGGTGGGAGAGAGTGGGAGAGGGAGGGAGGGAGGAAGATAGTGGGAGAGAGGGAGGGAGAGAGTGGG